>PVKP010030142.1:0-28315 GCA_004027715.1 Plecturocebus donacophilus
TCAGGAGTTTGAGACCAGCCTGGCCAACATGGTGAAACCCCATCTCTACTAAAAATAGAAAATTAGCCAGGCATGGTAGCGCATGCCTTTAGTCCCAGCTGCTCAAGAAGCTGAGACAGGAGAATTGCTTGAACCTGGGAGGCAGAGGTTGCAGTGAGCTGAGATCATGCCACTGCACTCCAGCCTGGACAAGGAGCAAAATTCCATCTCAAAACAAACAAACAAACAAACAAAAAAACCAAACAAATCAAACCAAACCAAACCAAAAAAAAAAAAACCCCAGAAAACAAACTTGGGTCTTTTCACTTCTAGACCAGTTATCTTGTTACTACATTTTCATTGCTGAAATCTTATTGCATTGAGGCCGGATGCAGTGGCTCACACCTGTAACCCTAGCACTTTGGGAAGCCGAGGTGGGAGTATCATAAGGTCAGGAGTTCAAGACCAGCCTGGCCAACATGGTGAAACCCCGTCCCTATTAAAAATAAACAATTCAAATCTCATTGCATTGAAATAACATTGCAGTTTTTTATAGAAAAAGTTAGTGAGCTTCAGTTATGCTCAATGATTAAAGTGACACATAAAAGAAAGCCTATACGTAATTAAGTTAAAATGCATACTAAGAGGGTGCCATAAAATACAGGAAATAGAAGTGCTAGCACGAGAGACTTTAAATAAAAAATCATTTTTAAAACTAATATTTGAATCCTGTAAAGATATTATCAGTATATACCAATTTAGAAAACCACTGCTATTAAAAATTATTTTAATGGTAAATTATTTGTTTCACCCTGAATTAAGGCCATTATTCCACAAAAGACTTCATGCCAAATCATAATTTTAAAAGTTCTCTTCTCAACAGAAGTATAATTTTAAGTCTATTATTATTGTAGAGTTAATTAAAACATTATTGATACACAGAGCAAGTGAGTGGCTTCATTTTAATGAATGAAGATCATGGACAAGATTTTTTTTTCCTACCCTGTTTACAAAGGGCTTCTCTGGCAGGGAAAAACCTCTGATTACACTAACATTGCCCCAAATCTTTGGAGCCTGTGTCCGGCCACGTGTCCAGCAGGTGGCTGCACTACCTGAAGAAGTTCAGGCTCTCCAGTCTCTGAGCCTTCAACCAGCTAGGAAGAGTTTCCCATGTTTGGAATCCATTTTCACAGTGCCTCTTTTGTTCACAGAATTTCAAAGCACTCTGAGTGCTCCAAACAGAATCAAACTCCAATAAATAACAAGTAATTCTGGAATGTTTTACATGACGGTAAGACAACAAATTCACTCAGTTTTAACATCTCAATGGAAGGAGCACAGAAGCAGCCTTGTTACAGAGATAATTATTAAGTATTATCTAACTGCAAGGTCTTGGTTATGCTCTTCGCAGCTAAGGCTTGCTCCAACTACAGTAAATCAGATCAGGGCTTTAAAAAAACTCCATATATGCGAATTACACATGAGCACCTTTCTTGAAATATGTATGTATCTTACAAGCTTGGCTAATGAACACCCCAAACACCAAAGTCCCAATACAAAAATTTGTTTTCCTCCAATAAGCTATATAAATCTGGACACATCAAAACAATTCGCAGTGATAACAAAAGTTTATGGTATGTGGCCGGGCATGGTGGCTCATGCCTGTAATCCCAGCACTTTGGGAGGCTAAGGCAAGCGGATCACCTGAGGTCAGGAGTTCGAGACCAGCTTGGCCAACATGGTGAAACCCTGGCTCTACCAAAAATACAGAAATTAGCTGGGTGTGGTGATGCACGTCTGTAATCCTAGCTACTTGGGAGGCTGAGGCAGGAGAATTGCTTGAACCCGGAAGGGAGAGGTTGCAGTGAGCCAAGACCGCGCCACTGCACTCCAGCCTGGGTGACAGAATGAGACTCAATTTCAAAAGAAAAGAAAAGTTTATGATATACAACACATCAGGCCCAGAGAGGCATACACTATTTTTTCTGTGCTAAACAGAGGTAATTAAGTGTTTTCTCACAGGGGTTTCTAAATCAAACTCTTAGAAAAGAACTCCTTATCAATAATCAAAATAAGTCCATCAAAGCTGTCAACTTATTTTGAAAAATCTTCATTTAAGATGCCTCCTTGTCCTTTGAAGAAGTACAATATAATTCAGAAATAAGACACATGCCTCTGCTTTTGTGTATTATCAAATAAACTGCCTAAAAACAGCCAAACACTTTCAAAGACATGTTTGCAAAAGAAATAAAGATAAGGAAGCCATATTGATAGCTTAATGGGTAGGGGATAAGAGTCACACTCGATTCTGCCAAAAGCAGACCTGTAGAGGTTCAGACACGCATCCAAGAATCAGCTCTGTCTGCCAACATATCAAACGGTCAGTGTGTGCAACTGGCAAGAAAGCCCAGGGAGCTGCCACGGAGCCTGTCACTGTCACTCATGAAGAAAGACAGACAAGTTCACCAGATAGCTAAAACTGCAGAGGACCTCCGCTGCAAACGAAGCTAAGCATTCTTCCCTCACAAAAACCTATACTCTAAGGCCCAATACATTCTGCCAACAATTCACTTGCTGAAATAAATTTTCCCGACTATGCCACAGAGAATTTAGGCTTTTGGCAAAACATTGCTTTGCTATGGCAAATGATGGCACACTGTTTTAGCAATGGCCTTTCTCAAGATGAAAGAAACTAGTTAGTTAATAGATACCTTCTACACATTGTGACCATTAACAACTATCCTAAGTCAGTCATGTTGTATAGGTTGGCTGGGTGTGCTGGCTCATATCTCTAATTCCAACATTTTGGGAGGCTGAAGTGGGAGGCTAACTTGAGCCCAGGAGTTCAAGACCAGCCTGGGCAACATAGCGGGACCTTGTTTATTAAAAAAAAAAATTTTTTTTTTAAGATGGAGTTTTTCACTCTTGTTGTCCAGGCTGGAGTGCAATGGCGCAATCTTGGCTCACTGCAACCTCCATCTTCTGGGTTTAAGTGATTCTCCTGCCTCAGCCACCCAAATAGCCTGGATTACAGGCATATGCCACCACGCTCGGCAATTTTTTGTATTTAGTAGATAGGGTTTCACCATGTTAGTCAGCCTGGTCTTGAACTCCTGACCTCAGGTGATCCACCTGCCTTGGCCTCCCAAAGTGCTGGGATTACAGGTATGAGCCAACACACCAGCCAAAAAATTTTTTTAATTAAAAAAAAGAAAAAAGGAGATGTGATAGCACATTTCATTGCCTCTAGGTTGAGTTCCACAAAAAATATCGAGATGCAAGTAAGAATATCAAAAATTAAATGTTTCATTTGCTTTTCAAATGAAGGCCCCATTCTTTTCAAAATGTGAAAACTAATTACAAAAATAAAAGGTATTTGAACTATTTTGTATTGAGAAATTTTAAAAAGTAGAGTTTTGAGTAAGAGTTTTCTATTTCCTTAGACACGTTTAAAAATCCAGCAATCTTATGATTTCATGTAATACTTCACAGTTCTCGTCTAGAGAGAAGTACATGTCTCACACAAGATCAAGAAAAGCCAAATTAATTTGGTGTCTTTGAAAAATCCCTTGAGTCTTCTAGAGATGCTGTGAAATGTCACAAAAACAGAGCTGGGAATCACTCTCATACATATGTTGTCTTTGTGATTCATTTATTATTTAGATCTGACCTATTTTCTAAAAGTATCTGAGGAATCAAGAGATTTTCTCAGTAAGGTGCCAAGGAGAAAAGGGGGTTTGATAAAAAGCTTTTTGGTAGTGATGTTAAGAGTTGTAAAACTTCTTTTTCCTGAAACTTTGTGCTTGAGAAAATAGAGAAAAAAAGTCATACAATTTCTAAAGATGATACTGACAACGATCTCTTACACCAGGAAACAAAAACAAGAAAATGGGCTTTGGGTATAGACAAATGCATTTTTTATATATAAAAATGGAATAGGTATATAAACATGTCAGCCCTGGCAAGTGAAAAAGCAAATGCCTCTGCCTTGGCAGTTCATTTCTTTTAAGACAAGAATAAGCCTGGAGGCACTCCAGGAACATCAAAAGGTTAGGAAAGAGTGAGAAGAGGGGAAAGGCTCTAGGGTAGAGGGGCAGAAAACACACACACACAGGGAAAAGGATACGGAGCCTAAGACTGACTGACGTGGGATCATAACAGATTCTGACATGTTACAAACACTCAGGTGGGTGAGATGCTGTGTATCTGCAAGTAGTGCTGGAAAATGTGATTTAATTATCTTTGCAGCTTAACCCTTTTGGCCAAAAAAGCCACTCATTTCAGACCACCAAGGAACACTAACATGGTAGAGAAGGAGTCCAATTTCTAAAATTTAAATTGTAATATCTATTTATTGAATATTGAACACTGATTAAAAGACTTAAGCCAGGTAATTTAAAAATGCTACTCTTCAAGGTCTTCAGTTTATCATTTAAAACTTTGGTGCCTTTGTCTAAATTAAATTAAATCTGAATATATTAACCAGAAATACTTCTTCCACAATCCCATTAACATTATAATCTCAGTACAGAATTCAGACACATGAAATGACCAATGAACTTCTTTAGGGATTAGGGAAATAAATCCAACAATATCACAACTGATTAAGTTTTACTCTTAAACAATGGGCAACCCTAAATAAAATAGTGAATCGCATTAGGGTTTTGCCTTTGCTGTTAGGATTTATATCTATTGCCAAACAGTACACATGACTCCTTAAAGTACAGCTTCCAAAGTGGGTGGTGTAAATCTGAGGTCCCCAACCTCAGGACCATGGGTTGGTACTGGTCCATGGCTGGTTAGGAACCGGGCCTGAACCAGGCACAGCAGGAAGTGGGTGGCAGACAGTAAAGCATTACCGACTGAGCTCTGCTTCCTGTCAGATCAGCTTAAGCATTAGATTCTCATAGAAGCTCCTGCCCTACCGTGAATAGAACATTGAGCATGTGAGGGACCTAGGTTGTGGCTCCTTATGAGAATCCAATGCTTGATGATCTGTCATTGTCTTCCATCATCCCGAGATGAGACCATTTAGTTGCAGGAAAACAAGCTCAGGGCTCCCACTGATTCTACATGATGGTGAGTTACATAATTATTTCATTATATATTACAATGTAATACTAATAGAAATAAAGTACACAATAAATGTAATGTGCCTGAATCACCCTGAAACGATCCCCCAGTCCCTGCACATTGAAAAACAGTCTTCCACTAAACTGGTCTCTGGTGCCAAAAAGGTTGGGGAATGCTAGTGTAAATAATTATGGTTCTGCCAAATGTTAGACATGTCTGACCCCCTCACTGGTAGTCTAGTCGCTCTAGTACCCCATACAAATGTTATTTTTATGTATCATAAGGGAGAGACAAAGGCAGGAGGAAGCATGGCCCTCGACCTCCATGGAGTTGAATTCCTATTTCCTAGGTGTCCAAAAATCTAGTTAGGGATCTGGGAAATAGGTCAGATGGGGTGTAAATAACGAAAAAAGAGGGGGAACTTCTTTTCTTTCCTTTTCCTAACTTCTACTCTCCTACACATTTTTCTACCAATTTGCTAATCCACAGCAGGATTGTAAGCACAAATGCTAATGGAGTATGAGAGATCTCAGGGTGTGGTGGGATCAGTGGTGAATGTGTCTTACTTACAATTCTGGCTGACTGGAGTAAATGCTAGAATCCAAGTGCTGTGTGGCCACTTACGTCATTTTGTCACAAGAAAATCAGAAATTCAGGTATGGATGTATAAAATATGCTAACTTTTAAATGTTGGTAGCAAATGCTTAGCCTGTGCTTTCCTTTTATTAAAAAGAAAAAGCTGACTGGGTGCTGTGGCTCATGCTTATAATCCCAGCACTTTGGGAGGCTGAGGCAGGTGGATCACTTGAGGCCAGGAGTTTGAGACCAGCCAGGCCAACACAGTGAAACCCCGTCTCTATTAAAATACAAAAAATTAGTCAGGCATGGTGGCGTGGGCCTGTAATCCCAGCTACCGGGGAGGCTGAGGCAAAAGAATCACTTGAGCCTGGGGGCAGACATTGCAGTGAGTCGAGACGGCACCAGTGCACTCCAGCCTGGGCAACAGAGCAAGACTCCACCTCAAAAAGAGGAGGGGTGAGTTAAGATTTTGGAGTACTGTTGGGAAAAAAAAAAAGAGGAGCGGAGGGAAGGGGAGGGGAGAGAAAAAGCTGAGCATGCCTGGAAGCAGTGATTTCCTCCAGGGCACTGAATCTGAAGGGCCCAGTCTGGAGGTTTATTCTGCACACTCCAGAGGAGCTTCGATCTTCTTAGACTAGTGGCTACTCTGTGTTTCAATTCTGACACACACAAATAACGTCACCGTGTAACACAAGGTGAAAAACCTACATATTACACATTAACATCATTTTGTCACTTAGGTATAAATAATAATTTCCCTTGTGAGTTCTCAAAAGAAAAAAAACATGAGAAGTATTGAATACTTAACATGATAATTATCTAAAAGGGATAAATGGTTAACTTTACAGATCTTTACAATCAAGGACACAATAAAAAATAGAAAAAGTGCTTTTATCTGACAACACTACCTGAGGGGGGAAAAGCCAGTAATTAGTGAATCATAATGAAAATAATCTGCTTTGGAAATTCTGAAATGTACATGGATTTGCAAAGTTATGAAGAAGGCACTTGGCAGAGGCTCTACCAGAATACTAAGCAGCACCTACAATGAGACAGAAAGCAATATATGTATTTTTAAAACATCTGAACTGAGTCAGGCTCAGTCACTGTGTCTTAGGTCCCCCTATGTTTTTGTGGTGTTTTTACCTCTTCAATCTACAAATGTGGCAACAGCAAGGCTCTTTCCTTATCTTGGTTCAGAAGGCCAGACTAATGCAGTTGCCACAGACCCTTTCTCCTTCACTGATTACAGAATCATACTAACCACAGCAGTGTGCAGCTGATGGTAGAAGACTGCCTGTCTTTCTTCAGGCTAAGAAAGAAGTACTGCACTGAATTCAAAGATCTCAAAGAATGAACCACAGAAATTTTCTTGTTGTTTACGAATTCCTCTTTCAGTTTGGAGGTAGAACTCACATCTTTTGACCGGACAAATTATAAACTTATCTTCTAAGGAAATTTCTTGTGCTGTGCTTTAAAAGTCTGAAGATTTGCTTCACATGCCAACAGCCACATACCATCTCTACTGTTCTGAGTCTTGCCCTTGAACTGAGAAAGGACGAGCAGAGAGACAAAAAAAGCACACACTACAGCATTTCTTCTACTAAAACTTTCCATTTGGCAGCGGCATTTTCAACACTACGGAAATGAATCTCCCTACTTTTTCTAGTGATCTAATTTTAATTAAAAACACTCTGTATCAAGAGATTGATGCCCGATATAAAGGAAAAGTGATAAGTGAAGCAGAAACGAAGGGGTACTTCTCTCTGGCTTTTGAAGGTAAGTTCTTAAAAATATTCAATAGCAATAACATTTAACATTTTAAATTATACTTACTAGGTAATTGTTTTTTTTGGTTAAGCAGGCTAAAGAGCAACATATTAGACTAGTAGTTATATGACATTAACGCTTTTTTAAGGAAATTTCAGATTAGACTTTACTCACATAGGATCACTTTGAAAGTGTTTCATACAAACCACAAACTTGTAATTGTTTAAACCTGTCAAGGTAAAATAAAATGCAGGATATATCTGTGTTCTTTTGAAAAACTGAAAAGGGCTTTGTTCATTTTCCCAAAACTGCTTTTGGATTTATAGAAAACATTAAAAAACACAAAAAGTGGCATTAAGTGGGAGATACATGCCTTAGGGTGTTGTGTGAAGAAAACATGAAAACTTGTCCTTAAATGATTACCTTCCAGTAAAAAAATGCCCATGCACATAAAGTGAAATGATCACTATTTTTGGTTAAAACTACCATCATACACTGGTCTATGGAGAGAATAAGGTGAGGTCTGAGAAGAGAAAATCAGGACTATATACTTTCCAAACAATGGATGATTATTGCTGCTGAAAATGACTAAGAAAGAATATGTACATACCCTTGCTGTTTCTCTGGTAGATCAGATTCTCACTATTACTAGTCCAGTCATTCAAATTTACAACCAATAACTCTCAAATCACAGACTTTAAATCATTAATTTTTATCATTAATCCACAGGGGGTTGTTTTCAGAATAAACGTGCATAGCTGTGGGCTTAATGTAGAAGCATATTTCATTAAGAATCCTGATTCGGCTGGGTGCAGTGGTTAATGTAATCCTAGCACTTTGGGAGGCTGAGGTAGGAAGATCACTTGAGGCCACGTTAGTCAACATAGCAAGACCCTATCATCACAAAAAATTTGTAGAGACGCTATCTCTATTTAAAAGAAAAAAATTTACCTGGCGTGGCCCTTTACACCTACAGTCCTAGCTACTCAGGGCAGGGGCTGAGAGGTGAGGATCATTTGAGCACTATAGCCTGGGCAACAGGGTGAGGCCCTGTCTCAGAAAAAAAAAAAGAAAAAAAGGATCTTGACCTTTACCAAGAAGGTAGCATTCTGACACAGGAAGCTCTAATGCACTTTAGTAACTTCAGCTTATAATTTTCTAAGAAAATACAATAGAACCTAAGGACTAAAAAAGTAAATAAAATTCTTTAAAAGTGCATAATAGTTTTAATCCATCTGGTATAGCAGCTGGTAAAGTGCCTAACAAATGACAAATTCAATAAATGTCACTGAATTAAGGTAGGTATCTGAGTTAAATAATCACCTTGGTTGAAAACAAAGTAAAACGCAATACTGAAATAGTTTTTGCTAAAGAAAATCATTAAATGCCAGAACTAAGTTTATAGAGGTTTGATGGTACCACAAACCTGTATTACTCATACTTTCAATTAACCAGGTTATACTGTAGACTGTCTAGCTGTAAGAAAGAGAAAAATCAGTTCTGTTTGCTTTTACAAGTCATGCGCCACAAATGATGCTTCAGCAGTGGTCCCTTAAGATTATAATACCACATTTTCACTGTACATTTTCTCTTAAGATATATTTAGATGTACAAATTTTTATCAACATGTTACAACTGCTTATCATATTCAGTAAAGTAACATGACTATGAGTTTGTAGACTTAAAGCAATATCATATATTCTAGGTCTGTAAGTTATGTCATTTAGGTTGAAATTACAGTGAAATTTATGTCATTTAGGTTGAAATCACAGTGAAAATCAAAAGACCTTTGACACTGGTCTTGGGGAAAAACATCTTCTAATAGAAGTATTACTCAGTGAGGTGTGCTGCTTGGAGCAGGTATATATTGGGTTGGTGCAAAATATTTGTGGTTCTTGTCATTACTTTAACTGCAAAAACCACAATTACTTTTGCACCAACCTAATAATGAGGTATGTTGCTTGTAGCAGGTATGTATAATAGGGAGATTTGTTGCTCACCGCCATGCTGAGGGAGTAGTGAATCACAGAAGCATGATTTCTTCATCACAGAAGAGTGGAGACAAGTTTCCCTTGAAGATTAGACCAGAAGGGTATGAACCCTGTAGCTGCCTTTTCAGAGGCTGGTCTCCATATGCAGAACTAACTGTCCTAGTACCATTTACTGAATAGAACACTCCTCTCAGTATTTTCTTTAGATGTGATGGGAGAGATTTTTAGACTGTTGGCCCAATCATTTTATTTATGAGTCCATTTGAATCTATGTATTCCTAAGTAATTTTTATTAAACTGTGTTTTTCTAGGAAACTGTCTTTATCATCCAAGTTTTAAATTTATAGGCAAGCATTCTTCACAGTGGCTTGTTTTTAAAAACACTACGTTCTCTGACTTTAGTTGCAACACATTTGTATTTTTATTCCTAATACTGCATATTGTGCCTCCCCTTGTTTTTTTTATGGTTGTTGCTGGATCATGTTATAGAGAAGTTTTTTGTTTTGTTGATCTGCTCTATTCTATTGAAATTTCTACTTTCAGAAATTAATTTCTACTCTTGTATTTTCCTTCAACTTTACTCAGATTTCCCTATTTTCCTCTCTACCTTCTTTGGCTGAATGGCCTATATGTGGTAATTTTTATAAACTTCTAATATATACTTGAAAAAAATGCAAATTCTCTAATTGCTAGAAGTAGGATTTTTTTTCTTTTTTCTCCTCAGACATACTTTATCATCACTTAATGTCAGTAGCAGAACTGGACAAAATTTTCATCACTTGAGAGCAGCAGGTTTTTTTTTTTTTTTGAGACGGAATCTCGCTCTGTCGCCCAGGCTGGAGTGCAGTGGCACGATCTTGGCTCACTGCAACCTCCACCTCCAGGGTTCAAGGAATTCTCTGCCCTAGCCTCCTGAGCAGCTGGGATTACAGGTGCCCATCACCATGCCAGCCTAATTTTTTTTTTTTTTTTTTAGTGGAGATGGGGTTTCACCATGTCGACCAGGCTGGTCTCAAACTCCTGACATCAGTTGATCCACCTGCCTCAGTCTTTCCAAGTGTTGGAATTACAGGCGTTAGCCACCGTGCCCAGACTTTACTTTTCTTACATTTGCTGTTCTTTCTTTTTACTTTATTTTATAATCTGTATCTGGTAGTTTAAAACCCATTAGAGTCTCCAGCTTCCATTAACTAAAGTCTTTGGGAAGGGCTACATAATCCTGCTGTTTGTTGTATGCTACCTTTCATTCACTGCGAAGTATTTCCTTGTATATTTAGTAATTTTAGACCATGAGACATATCTGATATTCCTGGGCAACCTGGGCTAAGGATGTATCTTGCCAGAAGCGTTCTGTATTTGCTTCTCCCAGATGCCCTAGACTAATCACCAGCTGATAATTTCTTGACCCGGGTAAGAAATGATATACCAAATGAATGGTACAGCGTTAATTTCTTGACCTGGGTAAGAAATGATACCAAATGAATGGTACAGCTCGAACCTTAAATTTTTATGAGGGAAGGTCCATGGTTATTTTTCAGAAAGACATCTTCCTTCTAACCCAAAGCCCAATTTTATTTTATTTATTTTTAAAATTGAGATGGAGTCTGACTCTGTCTCCCAGGATGGAATGCAGTGGCACAATCTTAGCTCACTGCAACCTCAGCTGCCTGGGTTCAAGCAATTCTCCTACCTCAGCCCATGTAGCTGGGACTACAGGCACATACCTCCATGCCTGGCTAATTTTTTTTTTTGTATTTTTAGTAGAGACAGGGTTTCACCACTTTGGACAGGTTGGTCTTGAACTCCTGACCTCAGGTGATCCACCCGCCTCAGCCTCCCAAAGCGCTGGGATGATAGGTGTGAGCCACCCTGCCTGGCCAAGATTTCCCATTTTTAATATATATATACTTTCCAATGTATATCTCAGGCTTTCTAGTAATGGCCTTAAACATTTGAAAATAATACTTGTTAAGAGAAACAAAGAGTCTGCAGCTTGTGCATGGTGCTATCAGAAGGGATAGGAAGAAGCATATCACAGGCCTGCATTATAAGAGAACCTGGATAACACTGCCGTCCCTAGGACACGTTTACTAATGAGATCATTTGTTTAGTGTAGGATAGAGACACAGTCTATGATACTTTGTATTTGTAAATGCCTAACGAAATACCTTACTTTCATGATGGCCTTTTAAGACAAATAGGTCAAATCAGTGGTTTAAATGATTTAGCCAAGGTTGTAGTCAGTAAAATGGCAAAGCCCAGAATAGAATTCTTATCTGCAAGCTAAATTCCATGCCAAAAGAGTGTTACCATGGCAAAGCCACACTCAGGGATATATTCTGCAGCTTTTGTATCTAGAAATCATTGTAAGTTTCAAAGAAGGAATGACTAAATAGAAGGCATAAAAATATAATTCAAAGCTTCCCAAGTAGTTGTTTGATTCAGGCATAGCACAACAAAGAGTATGTGAGCACATGAAGTCATGCTTTAGATTTCCACTGTTCAGAATACAGCTGCCAGCATGTACAGCCATGTAAATTCAAACTGATTAAATTAAGTAAACTAAAAAAGAACTGTTCCGCATTTGCACTAGCCTCCTATCGGGCAACTATATTGGACAGTGCTTACACAGAACCATCATTTTACCTGACTGCAAAGTTCTAGTGGATAGCACTGCTTTAGACTATGGACTGATGAAGTAATTTTATTGTTACAGTAGAGTGGAAAGAACATTGGCCTTGAAGCCCAAAAGACCTACTCTTGAATTCTGCATCTGTCACTTACTACCTTTGCGAATCTTGAGTGTCTAAGCTCTGAGCATCCTGTTTTCTCAATCTGTAAGTTGAGGATCAGAAATAAGGTGCTAGAAATATCACTACCACTCAATAACTCCAGAATTTATAAACTCCGCATTCCTCACTGCAGTTCCACTGGGGTCTTGTGGCTGCCAAAAGGCCCTGGCACAGAATAAAAATATACTGTTCCCAAAAGATTCAAGAGGCTGGACATGGTGGCTCACGCCAGCACTTTGGGAGGCCGAGGCATGAGGACTGCTTGAGCCCAGAAATTCAAGAACAGCCTGGGCAACACAGTGAGACCTTGTCTTTTGAAAACCACCACCAAAACTATCCCACAAAGATTTGAGAGAATCACCAAACCTAAGCCCTTAGTCAGTGTGTGCATTTTCTTTGTTAAGATTTTATCTTTAGGAAAAAAAAAAAGATTTTATCTTTTTCTTGAGGGGTAGGGTGGGTGTAGGTAGACATGTAGTATAAAGAAAAACTTTTAAAAACAAATAAAACAACTTAGAACTGAAAAGAAGTTATGGTTCACTATTCTAGTATATTAACTTGAAAAATTAATTTGAATGAAAGAAGTTGGATATGAAGGTGTAACTTGAGTTAAATGGGTCAGGTGTCTTGGTGGTATTTCCCACAAGAGAATGGCAGAAGAGCAGCTACAGAATCAGGTATAATTACCTGTATGTATAATCAGATACTAACTAACTTTTTATTTAAAGAACAAATCCCTAAACAACTTAATAACTTGCTGACCCGACAAGACTATTTTCTACTTTTAAGAAAAGGTAGACAAAACACACACTTAAGAGAGGCCTTAACACTCACTTCTCCTCAATACTTTCTCCTTTACATCCTTTCCCTAATGAAATGACCTTAAGTGAATTCAACTAAGAAAACTTTTGTTTCAATCAGTTGAAAATTTTCTAATGTAAAATGCATTAGTTCACTTTCTCCCCAAGAATGTTCTAATTAACATAATAAATACTCTCGATGATTTTAGGTCTCATTATAACAATTTAACCTATGATACTACAGTAGAGTTAGTTATAAAATACTGACATGTTAATGGTGACCCCAGGTTACTCTCTGGATATCTGCTTGACTTTTAGAAAATAAAACCTAGTATTAGCTTGTTTTCTTATAATTTGCCTTCATTTCTTCCACATATGAACTATAAAAATATTTCCAGACAACTGAAGTTCTGATTAGTTAGCTTCTGGTTACTCATGGTTCAATTATATTTGTGTTATGTCACACTTTCAATTTCACAGGACTTTTGCCTTGTGAAAGAAATAAAATACAATTCACCTCAGGTTTATGCTAAGTGGTAAGTGGGTTCAGATTAATTTTCTCTACTGACTAATAATCAAACCACTTAGGAGTGATGGCTAGATTAAGTTTCCAGGTAGTAAAGAACAGAATTAACCCTATTTCACTTAAAAAACAAACAAACAAAAAACTGGACCTGTATTCCTTTGCAGAATTTCTCCCACCCTCTTTTCATTTTTTGAGACAGCGTCTTGCCGTGTTGCCCAAGCTGGAGTGCAGTGGCACAATCACGGCTCACTGCAGCCTCGACGTCCTGGGTTCAAGTGATCCTCCCACCTCAGTCTCCTGGGTGGCTGGGACTACAAGTGTGTGCCATCATGTTCTGCTAATTTTTCTATTTTTTTGTGGAGACGGGGTTTCCACATGTTGCCCAGGCTGGTCTTGAACTCCTGGGCTCAAGCAATCCACTTGCCTTGGCCTCCCAAAGTGCTGAGATTACAGGCGTGAGCCACCATGCCCAGCTGAATTTTCCCTTTAATGGAATATCAGTACAAAGAAAACAGCAATCTGAAATAATTACATTGTTAATATTAGTTTAAATAAATCCACCTGAACTTACAGCTATTACAAAGCATGTCTAATGTGTCCACAGAATTTAAAATCTGAGAGGTAATTACCTGGAAAAATAGTTTACTGAAAAGTCTAAAGATAGATCCTGTTTCATTTATACTTAAAAGTGAGCTATGGAAAAGAACCTGGGGATTACTAGCTTTAAAACAGACCTTGTTACTTCTCATTCAGGGAATTAAGAGGTGTATAATCTCTAGTAATCTTTTCTGTTTTATACTGAAGACATCTCCCACCAAGACCAATTACCTCCTTCCTGGTCATGTGAAATTCAAAAACATTAACTTTTACTTTTTAAGTTAGAAGCAACATTTCTCCAACAATATCCTTAAGATGATAATTAGAGCACAATCATTGTTACCACAACTAATTTTGATCCCTATAGTCAATGTCAAATAATTTGTCCTCAAACACCCATACTTTCAATATCCATACTAAAATACTGGAACCAAATATATTTTTTAGTACTGTACTTTCTTGGGAAGGCCAGTTGTCTACTAGCTTTGCTGAATGCATCCAATCATTACTAGAGACTGTAAAAATGCCTGAAAGAACCCTGGATTAGAAAGCGGAAGAGTTATAATCCTAACTCTCCAACAGACTATCTGTTATGGATCTCTGAATCTTTTTTATTTTTTAATTTTTTTTTTGAGACGGAGTCTTGCTCCGTCACCCAGGCTGGAGTGTAAAGGCAAGATCTCAGTTCACTGCAACCTCTGCCTCCCAGGTTCAAGCGATTCTCCTGCCTCAGACTCCCGAGTAGCTAGGACTACAGGCATGCACCACCACACCCAGCTAATTTTTGTATTTTGTAGTAGAGACAGGGTTTTATCACATTGGCCAGGCTGGTCTTGAACTTCTGACCTCAGGTGATCTGCCCTCCTCAGCCTCCCAAAGTGCTACGATTACAGGTGTGAGCCACCGTGCCTGGTCTCAGAGCCCAGTTTAAAAGGTTTGATCTTCCTAACAGACTCATTTATAACCATAAAGTATAGACCATATTTTGTTTTGTAACTTGAAACTTCCTAAATAATGGATTGATAGCAACTAAGGTCACTCAATTTTAAATGTAATAATGATAATAAAACAGATATACTTACAGCTTGCATTTCTATACAGAAGAAATGGTTCATGGAGCTGAAATTCCAAATCTTTATTCACTGGTTCAACTAGATTGTGCATATTTAGTCGATTCACAATGGTAAAACCATGATAAGGGGAAGCTGACCTTAGATTTAATAGAAGAAAAAAATACTTAGTTACCATTTAATCTATAGAAATGTTATCTACTATGTACTTTATTTTCATTTCAAAAAAGAATAAATACGTTAGAACACTATACAATATTATCAGCACTTAAACCTGGAAACAAAAAAATTAAGTCAGATCATACTCCTCTTCTGATGAGAAGTCTCCAAAGACAGTCTCTCAGAGTAAAGGCCAAAGTCTTTATAGAGGCCACCGAGGCTCCACCTGAGGTACTCCCCCTCCGACTTCATTTCCTATGGCTTTTCCCCAGCTCCTCTTCTCCACCCACACTGGGCTCCTTACCACTCTCTCTACATGTGTGCTTCTACCTAAAGACCTCTGCCTGGATCACTGCCCCAGAATCTGCACAGCTATCTCATCTCCTGCAAGCTTTTGTTCAGATGTCACTTTCTTAATGAGGTCTACGTGAACTACTCTTTTTAATGTTCCCAAGCTCAACGTCTCTAATCTTCCTCTTTTATCTATACCACTTATTTTTAATATTTATTGTCCTCCCCTACTAGGATGTAAGCCCCATGCAAATGAAGCTTTTGTCTTACTTTTTTCACATGTATTTCCCAAGATAGACACACCACTGCTGAAAGAAATATCATTCAACTGGATTGGCTTTAATGACTGCCCATCATTACAATAATGGTTTGTCCTGCACCAAATTGATCTTTACACAGTGCTCCTGAGTTAGATGAAAAATGCCTTAATCGTACAATAGGAAATATCCTTGGTTCCTGTATCAGAGGGATTCAGTACATGATCCCTTAGATACTCTTCACATGTACCTAACACTTCACAGTTTTTCCATTTGTTTCTCTAGGACATACATGGAGAGATAACAGAACACTATTCTACAGATTAGGAGACAAGCTTTGAATGATTAAGGCCTGTGCCTGAGGTCACACAAATAATGTAACTAGGATTCAGTTTCAGGTTTTTGACTCCAAATCCAGGCTTCTTCTATATGAAGTAATCTCTGCAAAGTGATATTCTGACATCTAGGTATACCTTTCTTTATCTAAGGTACACAAAATAGTCTCACATTTTCCAAAGTTTCTTTGAACTCCTTTAATTAGAATCAGTACCATATAAGCCTTCGTGAATTGTATTAAACCCATCCACACACTACACTAAATCTCCCACTTTCTACAATCAGTGCTTCTTTACTATAACAATAAAGCCAGTAGAGTAATTTTTCCAAATGTCATAGAAACCAAGATTCTAGTAACAGAGTTTCTAGAGATTTATATTGCTAATGAAGAGTAATGAAGAGAGTGAGGGTAAAGATCTCTGCTTATTTAAAAGGAGAAAGATGAATAGCAGGGAACAAAGTGTCTAAGAAAGAAGAGCTTGGTGTACAAATATCAAAGAATCACACTTAAAAGAAGAAAAAAATGAGTGCATTTAGACAAGATCTCAAAGCTATGTATCAAAATTTAGAAGACTATTTGACAAATTCTTTTAAATTAGCATCAATGAAGAAAGGCAATCCTTAAAACGTAACTCAATACAAAAAAAAAAAAAAGGAAAAGACCAGATGTCAGTAATAACTCCTACTGACTCCCTGAGCTTTAGAAAACAAGGGAAGGAACCTGTCCCTGTCACAGTAAGACCTTAGAGGAATATCCAGGAAAGCCAAGTACCCCATGACTATCATATACTGTCAGTTATCTTTAGGTCTCAAAAGCTGCGTAACAAAAAAGTTGCAATGTGCAAACCAATCACATTTAAGATGGGATTATCTTAAAGACAATCTTGAAGATAATCCATTTTCGAAGAAGTTGAAAATAAAAAATATGCTATCATGAATAATCCAAGCTTTCTAAAGAACTCTCAAACAAGATACTGCACATAATCTAGAACTCTGGAGGCTGGAAAAGAGGACAGAACCAGGCATAGAAGAAAACTACCCATGTAGTAACCAAAGAACAGAGAGATCGGCCTCTCAACTACATTATTTTATAGAGCTAATCTAGTATTGTCTTTTCCCCAAATATGTCTTTTTTTCTTTCTAATATGGGGGCAGGGGGAGAGAAGCAGGCATCTGTTTCAGACTTAATCATTTGAAATTGCTTTGCTAGGCTGCTAATATAAATTCTAGTTCAGTTTATTCTGAATCACAGAAAGGCTCAGAGAAAATAAAGAACTTGGTTAAGATTTCACAGCTAGGGAAGGATGAAAACTTGAAGGGGACTAGCAGGAAGGTTCCAAAGACAAATGTACAACAGAATTGAACTGTTTGACATTGTTCACCATTAGACTGTATAAAAACAAATATACATATTTTAAAAACTTACCTTCGATATACAAATAAGGTCCCTTCTATATCAGTCTTCTCCTATGATAGACAATGAGTCAATTAGTTTTTTTTCCCCATAATCCAACCCCAAATAGTCCCAATGGAGAGGTAATGCTTCATGTTTAAGATCAACTTGTTTCATTTCATTTATTATAAAATTAACCACTTTTGAGGTAAAGTCTCCTTCTCATTCTACAAATTGTGGTTACCATTTCAATGTATCCTTTCAGTGCTACTGATGCATACACAAGCATATGGATTGTTTAATCCAGCAACATGTCTGTATCTGCAGCATTTTTCTTTTTTAATTAGTAAAGGAGAAAAAAAAATCATAGAATAAACTTTCACTTTTTAAAGCTAAAATGTTTTAGCCAGATTCTTTCACTTTTTAAAGCTAAAATGTTTTAGCCAGATTTCTTTTCTTTTTTTTTTTTTTTTGCAGCTTCCTCCCCCTGGCCTTAGCCAGTTTTCTTTAAAGCTAAGTTCCTGTATACTGCAATTTCTTCTCCTTTAAAGTTTATACAAGTTAATTTAAAAAAAAGAAAAAGAAAGGGGCCAGGTGCAGTTGCTCACGCCTGTAATCCTAGCACTTTAGGAGGTCGAGGTGGGCGGATCATGAGATCAGGAGATCCCACCATCCTAGTCAACATGGTGAAACCCCGTTAATAGTAAAAACACAAACACTGGCTGGACGTGGTGGTGCATGCCTGTAATCCCAGCTACTGAGGCAGGAGAATCACTTGACCCAGAGAGTTGGAGGTTGCAGTGAGCCGAGATGGTGCCACTGCACTCCAGCCAGGCGACAGAGACTCCATCTCAAAAAAAAAAAAAAAAAAAAAAAAAAAAAAAAAAAAAAAAAAAAAAAAAAAAAAACCCACACAAAAATTAGGCAGGCATGGTGGCACATGCCTGTAGTCCCAGCTACCTGGGAGGCTGAGGCAGAAGAATTGCTTGAACCCGGAAGGCGGAGGTTGCAGTGAGCTGGGATCATGCCTTTGCACTCCTGCCTGGCAACAGAGCAAGACTCCATCTCAAAAAAGAAAAAAAAGAAAGAAAGAAACATTTTCTTATAGGATACTTTGTCTCTCGTCACTGGGGAGTTTTGCTACATTTTTACAACTAGCAAATTTTGTGGTTAAGAATTACTACCAAACACAATCAGCTAGGTTATTTTTAGAACTTGTTGAAAAATCATGAATACTGAAAGTATACCCTGCCTCAGGGTACTTATTGGAGGCCTTTACCGTAGTTCATTTGCTGTGACAAGAGTGTATTTAGGTTTTAACCACAGTTCAATGTTTTTTTAAAAAAATAAGCAACCTTAGTCTGCAATTTACAGCCTACAATGGACCTAAATATTTTACTGTAATCAACATACTACTAAAATTTTAAATGTTAGTCATATCATATTGAATTTGTTGGGATTAAAAAATTTAGAAAACTGATCATCTTGATTTCTTCCAGAAGTACTACCCTAGCTTAAATATCATTATTTTCCTTTCTAAGGATTCAGAGTCTTTTTCTTACCTTTAAAATGTTAGGTTATTACTGTAAGAAACTGGTAATCAACTGTCTTACAGTAAAAGAAAATTTGCCCACCAAAAAACAAAATGCAAAGTTAAAACTCACTGTAAAATAATAAATAGAGAAAAGATTTTGTTGTGCTGTGTGTGCCAGGATCCAAATAAACAGTAGCAGCTTATTTTTCAATTCAGGTTATTACAGCTTGTATTTCATATCTAAAACAGAATTCCACAACGTAAAATTTTAAAATGTTGAAAGGCTTTGTGAAAAACTAGAAAAACTTTTTAGTAAAAAGTCCTAGCCCCAAGTCTTCACCATTTGTCTGCAATTCATATTTCACAGATTTATATATATGCCAAGAAAAGAAAAAGATTCATAAAAATTTCAAACTAAGGCAATGTCTAAAATAGCTACAATTTAAAAAAATCTACAGTTTTATTCCTTGTGGCCTCCCGTACCTCCTTCTCTTCCAGGAGGCAAAGGAAAGATAAACAATGTGATTATAAAAACTCTCTTCATCTGAATCAACTGTTTTATAAATGCCAAATGATTTTCAAAAAATTACTGATAAATATAATCTAGGCATCTGTATTACAGGGTAAACGACATACTACTAGGTAAACGATCATCTTCCAGGGTTTTGTTAGTTTAAGGATTTCATATCTTATTGAAATGTGAACTCCAGTCATTGGTGAATTCAACCCAACAAACATCTACGGATTATTTTCTAAGTGTAGAGGCTGTAACTGAATGAGTTAATTAGGAAGGATCAATTACAAGAAAGCAGGAAATTGTGCTATTTAAACAACTAACAAAGCTTCAAGCAGGGGCCAACAAGAGTCAGTGAATAGACTAAATGTAACTTTTCGGACCCTCTCGAGTGCATGAAAGCCAAAAAGTACTGAGTCTGAGGGGAGCATTCAGAGATGACAACAGCAGCATCATAGGTGGAACAAAACAGATTTACAGGTTCTCCCTTGCCTGTAAAAAGGTCTTCGGGGATCCAGTGAACATGGAAGCCCTTTTCCTAAGTGCCTTGAAATGTTTTCCGAAACTCCGTGTAGTTCGATTAAAGCCGGACCCACCCCACTCGCCTCTCTTCCAAGAATTGAAACTAATTGGATTTCAAGGTTTAAATCCAAATGACCTCTGCGAAAGGGGCTCTCATTTACGTTTGCTGGGGGGAGAGGAGGAGTGTTTATTTTATAGATCATGTACAGATAATTTATCTAATAATCCGCAGTCTCAAACACAAGCTTTCAGGCACCTTTCCGACGCCACCGGTCTCATAACCCCCAATGTAACTGCAAAGAAGGCAGGTCGCCCACGTTCCCAGACCCGACACCAAAGGACTGATCCTGCTTCAATTCTCCCCTCCATCGGCTTTTCCTTAGGATGTCTCGAGCCACTTCTCTCACTCCTATCCCCCAATCCCAGGAGGACCCAACACCTCAGGCTCTGGCTCAGCTCTTCGCCAGTCCCTGGCCTCGATTCCGCCGCCCTGGCCTCTTGCTTTGCCCCCAACCCCACAGCAACCCGCGCGGGCCCTTTAAGAGGCGGCAGCGGCCGAGCGGGCGTCCTCAGAGGCCAGGCGGCACTTACCCACTGGTTGGCCTTGGGGCAGAAGGTGTACAGAGCGACTTGGCCCGTGAGGTCTGCGATGCTGGTGATGTAGGGGTCGTGTTGCTTCAAGGCCGCCAGGCTCATCTCCTGCCCAGCTCGACTCAGCGACTCCATCTTGAATCCCGGAGCCTAGCCCCTCTGGCAGGGGAGGAGTCGCGGATAGGAAAGTGCCGTCGAGGCAGACTTCCCCCATCTGCGTCAGTCCTTTCAACTTCCGCCTATACGCTGGCCTCGCGGCAGGGCGGTACGTTAGCCATTCCGCTCCGCCGCGCGCACGCTCCGGGCGCCAGGTTCCGGCGTTGTCCGGTCCCTCAGCCCAACGTTGTGGGGCGGTGTCCACCGCTGCTCAGTGGAGCTTGCGGACTGGAGCCCCAGCGAGGTTCCTTTCCCTGAGCTAAAACGTTTGGGGCCTGGGATCTGGGCTGTGTAGCTCGCTTGCCCAGTTCCTCCCAGGCTAAGGCTGGAGACTGCCGAAGTGCCGGCCCGGAGCTTGTCTGGCAGGGCCCGGGGCCACAGAACGAAAATACCTCTGTGGAATGTGGAAATGCAGGACTCTACCGGGCCGCTTTAGAAAGCACAGAAAAGCCTCGGGAAAAAGGAAAGCCAGGAACCCCGAAAATTATCCTAGATCTCAGATATGGATATGTCGACTTAAAGGAAGAAGATGGGGCAAAATTAATGCAGGCAGAGAGTTTATTTGGGCCGAGCTTGGGGATTGCAAAATAGATTCAAGTTGCCCTGAATGTACACTGATTGGCAGCAGGTACAAGTGGATTTTTGTTGTTGTTGTTGTTGAGACGCAGTTTTGCTCTTGTCGCCCAGGCTGGGGCAGTGGCGCTATCTCGGCTCACTGCAGCCTCTGCGTTCCGGGTTCAAACCTGCCTCAGCCTCCTGAGTAGATGGGAGTACAGGCACGTGCCACCACGCCCGGCTAATTTTTGTGTTTTTATTAGAGACGGGGTTTCTCCATGTTGGCCAGGCTGGTCTCAAACTCCTGACCTCAGGTGATCCACCTGCCTCTGCCTCCCAAAGTGCGGGGATTACAGGCGTGAGTCACGGTGCCTGGCCCTTTTCTTTCCTTTTTTTCTTTTTGAGACAGTCTTGCTCTGTCGCCCAGGCAGGAGTGCAGTGGCGCGATCCCAGCACACTGAAACCTCCTCCTCCCGGGTTCAAGCGATTCTCTCGCCTCAGCCTCCCGAGTAGCTGGGATTACAGGCGCGTCCCACCACGCCCGGCTAATTTTTGCTTTTTTTTTTTCAGTAGACACGGGGTTTCATAATGTTGGCCAGGCAGGTCTTGAACTCTTGACCTCAGGTGATCCTCCCACCTCAGCCTCCCTAAGTGCTCTTTTCTTTTTTTTTTTTGAAATGGAGGTTCGCTCTTGTCACCCAGGCTGGAGTGCAATGTCGTGATTTCGGCTCACTGCAACCTCCACCTTTCCAGTTCAAGCGATTCTCCTGCCCCAGCTTCCTGAGTAGATGAGATTACAGGGTCCCGCCTCTACGCCCAGCTAATTTTTGTATTTTTTTTTAGTAGAAATGGGGATTCACCACGTTGGCCAGACAGTTCTCAAAGTCTTCACCTCAGGTGATCGCCCTTCCAAAGTGCTGGGATTACAGGCGCCCTAAACCCACATAAATATTTTTGTCAAGTCCTGGAAAGAGCCCATGAAGGGCTGAATTTGTCTTGCTTCATTTAAAGCATTAAGCAGTGGCAAATGTCTTTTGAGCATTTTAAGGCATTTTAAAGAGCCAGGTACTAGCTAATAAGTAAAACAAATCACGGAGACTATAGGGAGTTCTATCCCTGCCAGACGACTTAAAAAGCGACATTTCTGGCCAGGCATGGTGGTTCACACCTGTAATCTCAGCACTTCGGATTGCCTGAGGTCAGGAGTTCGAGACCAGCTTGGCCAATGTGGCAAAACCCTGTCTCTACTAAAAATACCAAAATTAGCCAGGAGTGGTGGCACGCTCCTGTAGTCTTAGCTACTTGGGAAGCTGAAGCAGGAGAATCATTTGAACCTGGAGGTGGAGGTTGCAGTGAGCCGAGATGGTGCCACTGCACTCCAGACTTGGTGACAGAGCAAGACTTGGTCTCAAAAAAAAGGGGGCATAGTAGCTGGGCATGTGGCTTATGCCTGTGATCCCAGCACTTTGGGATGACAAGGAAGGTGGATCACTTGAGGTCCGGAGTTGGAGACCAGCCTGGCCAACATGGTGAAACCCTGTCTATACTAAAAATACAAAAATTAGCTGGGCATAGTGGCACACACCTATAATCCCAGCTACTCAGGAGGCTGAGGCAGGAGAATAGCTTGAACCTGGGAGGTGGATGTTGCAGTGAAGCAAGATTGCACCACTACACTCCAACCTGGGCAACAGAGGGAGAGACTCCATTTCAAAAAAAAAGAAGAAGAAAGAAGAAGTGCCTGTAGTCCCAGCTATTTGGTAGGCTGAGGTGGGGATCACTGGGATCACTTGAGGTCAGGAGTTCAAGACCTGACCTGAACAACATAGCAAGACCACATCTGGAAAGAAAAAAAAATTGACATCCCCAACAGAATTGAAAATTTTGTAAGATAAAAACCATATTTTCAAGAAAATAACAGTAAATATTTCTATTGTCTATGATTTTACATCCCAGGACCACTTGTTTTTTTGTCATTGTGTCAATGAAAAGAGTCAAACTCTGTAAAATAGTTGGAGAGTTTTATTCTGAGCCAACTATGAGTGACCATAGCTGTTGACACATTTCTCAGGAGACCCTAAGGACATATGTCCAAGGTGGTCAGGGCACAGCTTGGTTTTATACATTTTTAGGAGACATGATACATCAAATACGTTTAAGATGTATGTTAGTTCTGTCCAGAAATGTGGATCAACTTGAAGTGTGTGCCAGCACGCCTGGCTAATTTAAATTTTTTTTTTTTTGTAGAGATGGGGTCTGGCTCTGTTGCTCAGGCTGGTCACAAACTCCTGGCCTCAGCAGATCCTCTGGCCTGGGTCTCCCAAAGTGTCACTGGTAAAATGAGTTTTTCCCCCACTGTGTATCAGCCACAAACAAAGAATATCCCACTGAGAAAGCAATTAAGTTTTATTCATTTGCCAAGGAATGGCGAAGTTGAGCTCTTGCTCTAAAAGCATCTTCTCCTGAACAATAAAAGGCAAGGGGATTTTAAGGACTAAGTGTGGGGCGGGAATGGACTGTTAGTATGTGCAGCATGGGACTCCAGGCATGCAGGCTCAATTCATAAACGTGCATCTTCATACATCATATGTACACAAAATGGCAGAGATTTTCTTTTAGGGAAAGGAATTTTAGCATTTTAATGATATGTTCATGATCTAAAGGCACCTAGGGTTTGCCTATTCCCATTTTCGCTGGTTTTGTGGCGTCTTATCTTCCTCTGGCATCTAGTCAGTGGTCAAGAAGCTTTGGCGTCATCTGGTTTCTTTAAGCAGCAGTGCCTGTAGATAAAGGCACTAAAGAAAAACAGTAAGAGAAAGGAACCTTCCCAGTTATTTCATCAGGGCTGTCCTGGTTAACAAAAATGCTGAGATTACAGGCATGAGCCACTGTGCCCAGCCTCCCTGTTTGTTAATGTAAAGAGAAATTTAGATTCTCTGCAGAATCATGTAAGCAGGTACAAATGTGGATAAAGACACATATATCATTCATTAACTCTTAAGTATTTATTGAACTCCTAATTGTGAACTGGTGGTCCCTTTGGAGCATCTCAGTCTGTTTAAGACATTCCTGGCTCTGGGAGAAAATCAGAGAAGTAGGACAAGGCAAAGAAATAGGGATGATGCTAGAAATTTCTCTTTGAAATCCAGAGGACAGAGCCACTAACTTAACTGGCTGGGAAAGTCTAGAAGGGCTTCCTGAAGAAGGTGATGTTCAAACTGGTGTTCCAGGGATGTCTGGGAGTTCAGGGAAAAAAGGTAAGGCCTCTAGTTCATTTCACAGCTTGCATGAAGTAGAGAAGATGAGGTCATCCTCATTTGACAGATGATTTAATTGAGACGCGTCGGGAGAAATCGCTGGCTCAAAATTCCACACTGGTCATGGAGGATCCAGTATTAGAATCTAGGGACTCCTATCTTCTACCCTGGTATCTTTTCCTCTACACCCCAGATGACTTTCTTCCTTCCAGTGGCTGGAAGTAAGAGCCCTATTCTTCTCTGCCTACCTTCAATCTGTTTCAAAAATCTGCACCCTAATTTTTAAAAATCGGCACTTTAATTTTTAAAAAACGTACATTCATCTGGTACAAAATTCAAAAGGCACACCTGAAACAGAATTTAGTTTTTTTTTTCTTAAATAGATTTCCTAAAATAATAGAAGACATTTCATTTTAATTTACTATTTTTGATTGAGCAGGGCTAGGCTAGTACAAAACACCAAGTTATTTTAGGGAGTTTTCATATTTGGAATAGAAAATCACTCTGAAACACATGTTTGCGTGCTCCTAAACATGCTCTGATGCCCCATATAGCTCTTAGGACATATTAAAGATAATGTGAATATTTTGGACTTGAAATTCATCCTCATTTATCATGAGGCCTAATTTTGCCTTATATTTGTGAGTCAAACCTTAAGATCTTTCTTGTGTCTTTAGACAATAGACTCTGAGAGGGCGGAGATGGCATCTTAGTCTTATTAGGTCCCCAGTACCTAGCGCAGCTTCTGGCATAGAATAGACTCTCAATAAATATTGGTGATTGAATGTCCTCTTGAAATCCAATTACTTCAAGGCCACACAAAAGACTACTAGGAAGGAGGGGAGGAAGCTGAGTGACAGGTGGGAAGAAGGCTCTATTCTACACACAATAACCTACAGTCACTTTGTAATCGCCTGATGGGTTCTTGCCTTTTGCACAGACAAAACCAATTTACTGAGACCATGGTATTACAGTAGAGAAAGAGTTTTATTAATGCAGAGCTAGCCAAGTGGAAGGATTGTTGTTATTATTCAAATTAGTCTTCCTGAGAACTCAGAGATTAGGGTTTTTATGGGTAATTTGGTGGGTAGCAGGCTAGGGAATGGGTGCTATGGATTGGTTGGTGATGAAGTCATAGGGGTATGGAAAACTGTCCTCATGCACTGAGTCTGCCTCTGAGTGGGGGCCACAGGACCAGTTGAGTCATGAGTCATGGGTCCAAGTGGGGTTAGTTAGTTGCTAGAATGCAAAAGTCTGAAAAAACATCTTAAAAGACCCATCTTAGGGTCTGCAATAGTGATGTTATCTATAGGAGCAACTGTGGAAGTCACAAATCTTGTGACCTCTGGCCATATGACTCCTGAGCAGTAAGGAATTATAGAAACTATGTCTGCA
Organism: Plecturocebus donacophilus; assembly: GCA_004027715.1. Taxonomy (NCBI): domain Eukaryota; kingdom Metazoa; phylum Chordata; class Mammalia; order Primates; family Pitheciidae; genus Plecturocebus; species Plecturocebus donacophilus. The sequence goes on from PVKP010030142.1 coordinate 26,138, forward strand.
TTGCCAGGCATGGTGGCTCATGCCTGTAATCCCAGCACTTTGGGAGGCTGAGGTGGGCAGATCACGAGGTTAGGAGTTTGAGGCCAGCCTGACCAACATGGTGAAACCCCATCTCTACTAAAAATACAAAAACAGCCTGGCGTGGTGGCCGATGCCTGTAATCCCAGCTACTTGGGAGGCTGAGTCAGGAGAATGGCTTGAACCTGGGAGGCAGAGGTTGCAGTGAGCCGAGATCATGCCACTGCACTCCAACCTGGGCAACAGAGCGAGAGTCCGTCTCAAAAAAAAAAAAGAAAAGAAACTATGCCTGCTTTTTAGCCGAATTCAGGTCCCTCCTCTGATCCTAATCTCATGGCCTTTCATTACTTTTACAAAGGTGGCTTCAGTCCCTGAGCAAGGAGGGGGTTGGTTTTAGGGAGGGACTATTATCATGCCTCCTTCCAAGTTAAACTATTAACTAAATTCCTCTCATGGTTAGCTTGGTCTGTGCCCAGAAATGAGCAAGAACAGCCAGCATGTGAGGCTAGAAGGAAGATGGAGTCAGCCATGGTAGATTTTTCTCAGTGTCAGAAACTTTGCAAAGGTGGTTTCAACTTTTGAGGTGTGTTCCATGTATGTCAACATGTATGTGTGTGTGTGTGTATGTGTGTGTGTGTGTGTGAAATTGGATCTTGCTATAGTTCCCAGGCTGACCTCAAACTCCTGGGCTCAAGTATTCCTCCCGCCTCAGCCTCATGAGTGGCTGGCGCTGCAGGTGCCTACCACCATGCCTGGGCTATTTTTTAAAAGAACTAAAAATAATTTAAAAAAATGAAAACCTAAAACCCAATCAATCCAATCCCTCCTCTCCCCTACTCTGAGTGGCTTTGTGGTAAAAAATCAAATTTGCCACTTAACTCATGGGAGCTAAGGGAAAGGGCACTAGAATTCATGTCAGGAAGTCAATCCTTTAGTTCCTAACCTACCAGCTGTGTCACTTTTCCAATTAGTCACAGGCTTTCCATTTCTCCAGTGTAAAATCTAAAGCCTTTAATGGGCCCAGGAGATACTGCTTGGTCTGCCCTGCTGTCTTTCCATTTCTGTTTTCTATGAATTGTCCTGTTAATTATTTTACACTAGCCCACTAGCCACCTTGCTGTTCCTGTATATTACAAAAGAAAAAATTATAACAAATTTAGTTTAAAGATCCAATTGGCTTTCATTTGTCATTCCTGAATTGGGTATATAAAATAGCATGAGTATTCCAATGAGCTGATCAGAGGAGTTGGGCTTTACAGGCAGAGAAGGGCTAAAGAAAGCAGAAACAGGAAACAAAAAGCAGATCGGTCACTTCAAAGTTACTTTCCTTATAGGGTTAGAATAGATAAACTTACTTATCATGCCAGCTCAGGTAAACTAGGGCCCTTCTGATTGGTTGCTGTGAATCTCCTCTTTTTGGAAAATGGGGCTTCTTCAGAGTTCAGTTGGATTGTGTCACTTAGCACAAGTGACTACATTAGGTTTTGTCTGGCCTGCTGGGGCCTATCTCAAGAGGCTAGTCCAAAACAGTGGCCTCCCATAAGCTTTAACAATGCCAAATCAGTCTTGTCTCAGGTCCTTTGCGCATGTTGTTCTCCTTTTCTGAAACATTCTTCTTCCTGATATTGCTTAGATAGCCGTATGACTCATTTCCTTCACTTTCTTCATAGCACTTATCTGCAAGTTGTAGTTATTTATGTGTGGTCCGTCTCATCTGTTTGATGAAGGTAGGAATCCTGTCTGTGTCTTTGACCATCACATTCCCATGCCTGGCAGAGGCAAGGCCTCATCTACGTGTCTTTTGAATTAATTGGAATGTTAAGATACTCTCTCTTCATCTATTGCGTAACTCTTACAGAAGGGATGGTGGTTTCAACTCCACCTCTAACAAAGCATTTGTTTGTCATGAGTGCTAGTTAAATAATAATGCCTGATTTGCTTGTATTCATATTTCTCATTCTAAGGCTTTATTCTCCCTGAATCAAACGTATTGTTTGTAGTGTAGCCCAGAACAATCTTTAGCACCTTTTCAATCTTACAAGTTTCTCCATTTCCATTCTCTGCTTCTCTCCCATTTCCCCTCTTCCCAACCCTCCTTTACCTCTCCACATCCCCATTCTTCCCCTTTCCTTCCTCTCCCTCTCCCTCTCCCTCTCCCTC
>PVKP010030143.1:0-28236 GCA_004027715.1 Plecturocebus donacophilus
ACTTCTTCAACCTTGCTAGAGATCAACAGTAAAATTTGGGAAATATAGAGAATACCTGCAGGATAGAATGTTAAAGGCAACTAAAAGGAAGGTTAGGTCACCTACAAAGGGACCCCCATCAAGCTAACAGCAGACCTCTCAGCTTAAACTCTAGAAGCCAGAAGAGATTGGGGGCCTATATTCAACATTTTTAAAGAAAAAAATATTCAACCAAGAATTTTATATACATCCAAACAAAGCTACCTAAGCAGAGGAGAAACAGAAACCTTTCCAAATAAGCAAATGTTGAGATCTTATTGCCACTAGACATGCCTTACAAGAGATCTTGAAAGGAGGACTAAATATAGATTGGAAAGACCACAACCCACTAATATAAAAGCACACTTAAATACACAAACCAGTGACACTATAAAGCAACGACACAAACAAGCTAGCATAATAATTAGCTAACAACACAATGACAGCATCAAATCCACACATACAAATACTAATCTGAAATGTAAATGGGCTAAATCCCTCACTTAGAAAAGACAGAGTGGCAAGCTAGATTAAAAAGAAAAACCAAATAGTATGCTGTCTTTAAGAGACCCATCTCACACATAATGACACCCATAAGCTGAAAATAAAAGGATGGAGGAAAATCTGCCAATAAAATAGAAAACAGAAAAAAAGTAGGGGTTGCAATCCTAACTGCAAACAAAACAGACTTTAAACCAACAAAGATCACAAAGACAAAGAAGGGCATTACATAATAGTAGAAGGGTTCAATTCAACAAAGAGACCTAACTATACTAAATATATATCCACCCAACACACTAGCATCCAGATTCATAAAACAAGTTCTTAAGAGACCAACAAAAAGATGTAGACTTTCACACAATAATAGTGGGAGACTTCAACATGTCACTGTTAGATCATCAATGCAGAAAATTAACAAAGATATTCAGAATGTGAACTCAACATCCATTGAACCAAATCTGACAGAACTCTACAGTCCTTGCCACCACCACCACCTTCTGCCCCTAAAAAACACCAGAATATACATTCTTCTCATGGCCACATGGCACATACTGTAAAATCGACCACATAATTAAATGTAAAACAACCCCAGCAAATGTAAAATAACTAAAATCTCAGATCCCCAGCAAATGTAAAAGCACACATTCTCAGATCACAGCACAATAAAAATAAAAGTTAACTCTAAAAAGAAATCACTCAAAACCATGGAAATTAAACAACATGCTTCTGAATGACTTTTAAGTAAACAATAAAACTAAGGCAGAAATCAGTTAAGTTCTCTGAAACCAGTGAGAACAAAGATAAAACATACCAGAATCTCTGGAACACAGCTAAGAGGGAAATTCATAGCACTAACTGCCCACATCAAAAAGTTAGAAAGATATAAAATTAACAATCTAATGTCATTACTGAAAAAATTAGCAAAGCAAGAACAAATCAACCCCAAAGCTGGCAGAAGACAAGAAATAATCAAAAATCACAGTTGAATTGAAGTTAATCAAAACACAAAAAAGTTATTCAAAAAATCATTCAGAAGTTCAGTGTTTGAAAAACTAAGATAGTTAAGCTGCTAAAGTTATGAAAAAGAAAAGAGCGAGGATTTAAATAAACACAATAGGAAATGATGAAAAGGATGTACCACTGACCTCACAGAAATATAAGTAAAAATCAGAAACTACTATAAATACCTCTATGCACAAAAACTAGAAAACCTAGAAGAGCTGGACAAATTCCTGGATACATATATCCTCATAGGACTGAACAGGAAAAAATTGAATCCCTGAACAGACCAACAATGAGCTTTGAAACTGAGTCCATGATAAATACTTTATCAACCAAGAAAAGCCCAGGACCAGGTGGATTCACAGCCAAATTGTACAAGATGCACAAGATGCACAAAGAAGAGCTGGTACTATTCCTACTGAAACTATTTCAAAGAATTAAGAAGGAGAGACTCCTTCCCAACTCATTCTATGAGGACAGCATCATCCTGATTCCAAAACCTCACAAAAACACAATTTAAAATGAAAAAAAAGTTCAGGCTAATATCATTGATGAACATGGATGCAAAAATCTTCAACAAAATACTGCCCAACAAAATCCAGCAGCATATTTAAAAGTTAATCCATCACGATCAAGTTGGCTTTATTACTGAGATGCAAGGTTGGTTTAATATCCACTAATCAACAAATGTGATACAGCACATAAACAAAACTAAAAACAAAATCCACATGATTATCTCAATAGATGCAGATAAATCTTTTGACAAAATTATACATCTTTTCAGGTTAAAAATTCTCAATAAACTAGGTATTGAAGGATCATACATTAAAATACAAACAGTCATCTATAACAAACACACTGCCAATATAACATTGAATATAAAAAAGTTGGAAACATTCCCTTAAAAATCAGCACAAGACAGGAATGCCTTCTCTCACCACTCCTATTTAACATGGTTTTGGAATTGCTAGCCAGACTTATCAGGCAAGAGAAAGAAATAGGAAGAGAGGAAGTCAAACTATCCCTGTTTGCAGACAACATGATACTATATGTAGAAAATTTTATAGTCTTGGCCAAAAGCTCCTTCAGCTGACAAACAACTTCAGCAAAGTCTCAGGAAACTAAAATCAATTTACAAAAATCACTAGAATTCCTATATACCACTAACAGCCAAGGTGAGAGCCAAATCACAAATGCAATCCCATTCACAACACCACAAAAAGAATAAAATACCTATGGTACAGCTAGCTAGGTATGTAAAACATTGCTACAATGATAATTACAAAACACTGCTCAAAGAAATCAGAGAAGACACAGTAAATGAAAAAACATTCCATGCTCACTTATAGAAAGGATCAATACCATTAAAATGTTCATACTGACAAAAGCAATTTACAGATTCAACGCTATTCTTACCAAACTACCAATGACATTCTTCACAGAACTAGAAAAACTCTTAAAATTCATGTGGAAATGAAAAAACAAAACAAAACAAAAACAACAACAACAACAAAAAATCCAACAGCCACGGCAATCCTGAGCAAAAAAAAATGGAGTTAGAGGCAGCACATTACCCAACTTCAAATTATACTATAGGGCTACGGTAACCCAAACAGCATAGTGCTGGTACAAAACAAGCACATAGACCAACAGAACAGAATTGAGAGCCCAGAAATAAGGCTGCACACCTACAACCATCTGATCTTTGACAAAACTGACAAAAACAAGTAATACAGAAATGCTCCTCATTCAATAAATGAGGCTGGGTCAACTGATTAGTCATATGCAAAAGATTGAAGCTGTATCCCTTTCTTACACCATATACAAAAATCAGCTCAAGGTGGATTAAAGACTTAAATGTAAAATCCAAAATTATAAAAAGCCTGGAAGACACCTAGCCAATACCATCCTAAACATAGAAATGGGCAAAGATTACATGACAAAGACACCAAAAGCAATTGCAACAAAAGTGAATATTGACAAATGGGATCTAATTAATCTTAAGAACTTCTGCATAGCAAAAGAAGCTATCAATAGAGTAAACAGACAACCTATAGTATGGGAAAAAGTATTTGCACACTACGCATCTGACAAAGTTCTAATATCCGGCATCTAAAAGGAACTTAAATAAATTTGCCAGAGAAAAACAATTTCATTAAAAAGTGGGCAAAGGATATAACAGACACTTTCAAAGAAGACATGCATGCCAATGAGAATACCGAAAAAGCTAAATGTCACTGATGTAGAGTAATGCAAATCAAAACCACAATGAGATATCACCTCACATCCATCAGAATGGCTATTATTAAAAAGTCAAAAAGTAACAGATTCTGGTGAGGTTGCAGAGTAAAGAGAACACTTACTGTTGGAGGTTGCAGAGAAAAGAGAACACTTACACACTGTTGGTGAGAGTGTAAGTTAGTTCAACCATGTGGAAAGCAGAATGGCAGTTCATCAAAGAGCTAAAAGAAGAACTACCATGTGACCCAGCAAGCCCACTACTGGGTATCCCGGAGAAATAGAAATCATTCTGCCACAAAGACACATGCACATGAATGTTCATTGCAGTACTATTCACAATAGTGAAGACATTGAATCAACATAAATGCCCATCAATGACAGATTGGATTAAAAATATGGTACATACACACTATGGAATACTATGCACCCATAAAAAAACAAGATCATGTATTTTGTGGGAACATGGATGAAGCAAAAGGTTATTATTCTTAGAAAACTAACATAGGAACAGAAAACCAAATACTGCATATTCTCATTTATAAGTGGGAGTGAAATGATGAGAACTCATGTTCCTTGTGATCAAGGAAAGGAACAACAGATTCTGGGCCCTACTTGAGGTTGGAAGGTAGGAGGAGGGAGAAGAGCATGGATAGTAGGCTTAAAACCTGGGTGAGGAAATCATCTGTACAACAAACGCCTGTGACACAGGTTTACTTATGTAACCAATCTTCACATGTATCCCTTAACCTAAAATGAAAGTTAGAAAAACAAAAAACAAAAAAACAGCATTCAATTCAGCCCATTCAGCAGATCTGTTTTTACCTTATCTGATCAAAGTCCTTCCAAATAGGATGTTGTCCATTCACTTTGGATTGCTCAACAGGCAGATAAGCCAACTGAACATAGTTCTGCTCTTCCAAGGCCTCCTAGGCCTTGGGCTCCCCAAGTTTAATAAACTTCTAGCTGAATTCTCAGTCTTCTGCAGAGAGAGACATTTGACTGTGGATGGGTGCAGAATTTTGTTGTTGTTGTTGTAGGGGGATATGAGTGGGTTACCAGGTCACCATCTATTCTGCCATCTTGGTAACATCACTCTCTCAGCTTTTATTATCCTAAAAGTCTTTGTTTCACACACTTTTGTGAAATATAGCTTCACTGAATATAGAATTATGGTAGATTTTTTTCCATATCCTTAAATATTTTGTTCTATTTTCATCTGGCCCTTTTTTTCTGATGATAAGACAGCTAGTATGCATATCTTTGTTCTTAAGTGTCTTCATTTTTCTCTTGTTGCTTTCAATGTTTTCTCTTTATCTTTTGTTTTCATTAGTTTCATTATTATATATGAAGGGGAGGCATCTATATATTGATCACTTTGGCAGATTGCTAAACTTTCTGAATTTGTGTATTAATATATTTTTACCAGTTTTTAGGAATTTTAAACTGTTATTGTAATTTTAAAAAATCTCTGTTTACTTGCTGATCTTTCTGGAACTCCATTTATACCCTGGGTTATTGAGGCATTTCATTTATTTATGTCTTTCTCCCTAATTTTCAGAAAACATTTATTGGTATCTCTTCAAGTATTGTAGTCTTTTTTCCCTTGCAATTTCCAATCTATTTTTATGTCCACACAACATATTTTTTTCACATACTATACATTTTAGTTGTAGAATTTCCATTTGGTTCTTCTTTACATTTCCTAATTAGCTGGTTAGATTCCCTCTATATTTATCACTATGTCTGCTTCTCTCTTTACATCCTTTAATATATTTAGAATATGTTTTAGAGTCCTTCTCTGGTAATTCTAACACCTGGATTGTCTCATAATCAGTTTCAGTTGAGTAGGTTTTGACTTTCTTTATAAGCCATATTTGTTAGGGTTTTTGTTTTTGTCTTTGATTTTTTACATGTCTTTTAATTACATATCGTAAATACTGGATATACATGGTAGGAAGTTTGGATAATATTATCTTCCTTTATATGTGTTATTACTATTATTTTTATTTTTAGAGATGGGGTCTCATCATGTTGCCCAGGCTGGTCGTGAACTCCTAGTCTCATGCAACTCTCCCACCTCAGCCTCTCAAAGTGTTGGAATTACAGGCATGAGCTACTACACCCAGCCATGTGTTCTAATCTTTTCTGTATAACCATGAAGTAACTGGTGATGTTTTCAATCTTATGAAGCATAATTTTATTTTTTGTCAAGCTGCAACTATTTCAGTTTTGTCCCCAGGCTTAGGGTACATATTAGTGTAGAATGTAGTCATTCCTCTTAAGGTATGAATTTTAAAGGCATTCAGATGATGCCAGAGGTGCTCAACATACTGTCTCTACTGTATCTTGTCTAACAATACAAAGTTTCTCAGCACTGTATGTCTTTGCATATCACAGACAAGCAGTGGATATCCTAGATGCAGCTCAGGTTTCCAAAGTCTTGTCCTATACACCCCAAACTCAGGCCTGTATAGGAAGTTCATGAACAGACTTTTAATGCCCCACTTAGGTCTTTCCACTCCTTTATTTTGCCCTTAAAAGTCTAGCTTTGCAACATCCCAAAACTCCAATCTCTGACTTCTCAGCTCGGTGAGTCTACCATATCTTCTCAAGCTCTTCCTAATTAAACTTCAGTTTAAAATGGGTCTTCGGGCTAAAAGGCAGTTCACACATGTTCTGTTATCATGTTCATATGTTCTCTTATCTGAAGAATCCTAAGCCTCCTGTTGTGCAACAACTGAATTTCTGACATTTGACTTAAATCAATATGGTAACTAGCTGAGTTGATGTCTAAGGATAGTTTTGATAAGTTCTTAAAAAGAGCTTTAGATATTTCTAAAACAAGAATTTTAGAAAATATTTCCAGAAAGTAAATTTAAAAATCATAAATCAGTTATTTAAAAATGTGGAAAAAGAAACTTTTTAACTAGATCCATATTTACTGATCACTAATTGATATATTTTATGTATAATCTATATTTAATTTGGGAGACAATTACAAAATACTTAAAAGTACAGTGATTTAGAAGTTACTGAATAGGACTGGGTCAGGATGGAGGCTAAATATGTATTGACTACATTGACTAAATGAATTTTTTTGTGAATGTTTCAGTAAAATTTTAAATGGAGGAAAGTTGTGTTATATGAATTGTGGTAAATGTTAAAACAAGAAGAAAATAAATACTTTACATAGATCAAAAAGATTAAAAGGAAGGTAATGCAAAAATTATACAGAAAAGTCAACTGAGTGGATAGTTTGAATAAATAGAACAGTTTTTAAACTGAACTTAAACTCATGCATAATTCTCCAAATGACAGCATATTTCCAAATTTGGATTCAGAGATCATTTAGAGTTATTCATAATATTCAAGTATAGTTAGAGTGATAACTATCTTACTCTCTGCATAATTTTAATAGCTTATCATTACTGTCTCAAATTTATCATAAAACACCACCAATGATCTGTAATGTGTTTAAAAACTTCTTCAGAATAAGGTGACATCTGGTAAAAGGATAAAAACCAAAACTGAGCAGTAAGCAAAACTTGTTTCTATAAAGTAGAGATCTTCCTTTGCTCAGCCCTCTCTTTTTCTTTTAAAATTAATTCATTTATTTTATAAAATACTTATACTGTTAATTAACTAAACCAGTCTTTGAACAGTAACACAAGATCATAAAAAATAACTGCACTTGGCTGGGCACAGTAGCTTCTGCCTGTAATCCTAGCACTTTGGGAAGCCAGGGTGGGTGGATCACTTGAAGTCAAGAGTTCGAGATCAGCCTAGCCAACATGGTGAAACCTCATCTCAACTAAAAATACAAAAAAACAAAAATTAGCTGGGCATGATGGCATGCACCTGTAGTCCCAGCTACTCAGGGAGGCTGAGGCAGAAGAATAGCTTGAACCGAGGAAGCGGAGGTTGCAATGAGCCAAGATGGCACCACTGCACTCCAGTCGGGGTGACAAAGGGAGACTCCATCTCAAAAAATAATAAATAAATAAATAAATAACTGCACATGATGGAACTGCAATTGAAATGTGCAAACAAGTCTTAGTAGTCAATTGGGAAAACTAGATTTGTTCTGTGATCTTTAGAATTGTCAAAACATTAAAAATTTGTACTGCCCTTTATGATGTATAGGAAAATGGACAAGCTTAAAATTAGTACATATTTAGTGTACATTGTTTAAAATTCTAGAAACATTGACAATTAGTTTTTAATTAGTTTTCAAAAACAGAGTAAGAGTGAGCATCTTCTCTCTGCCTTGGTGAATTGTTTCTATACTCGTTTCTAAGTTGGAGTCAACTTTCAATATTTTACCAGTTGAACTTCTAATGTCAGACAACTTAAGAGTTCCTTTAAATATAAACATTTTTTCCAGTGTCACTTCCTTAGGGAAATCTTTAGCTTTTCATCATGACCACTTTTCTCATTTGTATCAGTAAGTTCACATTAATTAAGTTCCTCTATATCTGTATCTAGTGTCTATTAAAGGGAAATAGTGTTAGCATTCCTATTGTCAGCTACTTATTTTGTAACTCCAAATTCATGTTTAATTTGCACTTTACTTTCAACATTATCACTTTTTGTTTCTTTGATGCACTTTTATTGGCCAACTCTCATTTTCAATTATGCATTTTTGTAAAATATCATGTGGACTTATCACTGAGAGACAAGAAAGCAATGCAATTACATGCTTTGCTGTCTGTGCATGAACTAAGTGACACAGTTCATGTGACTACTGACAGACTGAAAAGACAGAGGCATCTGTTATTCACTGGGTGCTTTGTAGATAGAAGAATTAGTAGGGAAGTTCACCCTTTCTGTAATTTGTCAGTTAATATATAGTAGTAACTGAAATTTAAACTATTTTGGGACCGGTGTTAACTAACCAACACAGGTGATAACTAACACTTACACATATTATACCTGTGCAAAGTGAGGACTGCCTGTACTAGGTAATATGTTTGTAAGGCAAATACACTCCCTGACTTCAGAATGGAACAAGAAGATATTAAACAAACAAACAAAACTAATTACAAAACGTAAGTTCTCTGAAAGAAAAATTAAGGGAGATGTGAGAGCCTGCACTAATGAGAAATGAGCTATTCAGAGAGCAGATCAGCAAAGAGGTCCATGATAAGAGGAGGATTGAGTCTGAAAGATGAATTTTGATTACCCTCTCAGAAACAGTTGTTGGAAAAGCATTCCAAGCAGATGGAACATAAGATATGTTAAAAGTTATAAGGAAAGAACTCATTCCACTAAGCTGAGAGAAGCCCTTTTGACTGAGCAGCATGTGTTTATGTATGTGTCTGTGTTAGGAAGGGGTGAAACACAAGAGTAGAGAAGCAGGCAGAGGTCAGGCAATACTGGATGTTTCTGGTATGCTATCAAGAAAAGTGGAAGACAACATGAGAGTTTTGAGCTGAGAAATGATAAATTTGTATTTTATAAGAAAAAAATAATATTTCAGTTCTTTCCTAGACAAAGTAGCTTGTTTTCTGACAAAACAACCTTTCTCTGGAAGCATTGGATTTATTGCTATTTATTGTTTTATTGGATTTATCCTAAGATTTATTGCTATGATTTTTTTATGAAAAAGAAGCTCAATAAATGAACACTGCATTTGTTAGACTTTCTTTATGATGTTGTTTTTTAAAGCATCAATTCAAGAAATTAAGGTTCAAACAGTTTCACTCTTGATGGACAAACATGTCAAACATTAAGAATTTAGAAGTGAAGACATCTCATATTTCTGTAGGTGAGGAAGGGGCAGTAAACTAAAGAGAGAACATCAATATATTTGGCTAATTTCTAATCCGTCCATGTACATGGAGGCACTCTGGAAAGCCGAGATGCAATTTGAGAAGCCACAAATGACTGGAGAGATGCTGAAATGTAGGCAAAACAAGCATGGATAAACATTAAAAACACTTGTTTAGCAGAAACAACAAAATTCATGCCCTAAGTGTAAGAACCATACTCTAGGAATAAAGACAAGATAGAAATAGACAACACCTTTACAATGCCTAAAAAGGCATTTTGACAACATCAATTTGAGTTGCTAGAAATTTACCTATGTGCCAGAATGAAACTTAACATATTTAAAAAGAAAATATAATCACCAGAGCATCTAAAATCTGAAAGTCTTGTAAAATTTCTAGCAAACAATAAGAGTAACCAACACTCAAGAAATTTAAAAACTGTATATGGAAACTTTTATTTCTGATCTAGATGGAGTAATAGAAACCAGATGTTTCCAAAAAAATGAAATAATGAATGATTAATTTTAAAAAGATATAGAAGAGCTTCACATGTAAAACTGCAAGCCATTCCTGAGAGAAATTCAAGAAACTCTAAATGGAGTAATATACTATATTTATGAATCAAAACATGCATGCAATATTGATAAAATTTAATTCTCATGAAATCAATCTATGCAATAAAATTTTAGTTAAAATCCTGGCAGGTTTTTTTAAGCAAATTAATCAGATGATGATAAAATTAATACTGATATGCAAATAATATAAAACAGAAAAAACATATTTGAAAAAGAAAAAAAAGAAAGAACCTACTCAACCTGGTTGCACTGCATAAAGTTATAGTAATCAAGGCAGTGTAATATTAAAGACAGATATATAAATCAAAAGAATAGAATGAAGAATCCAGAAATATTCTTGTTCATATGATCAATTAATTTTTGATGAAAGTGGCAAGGCAAATAAATGAAATAAATTATAATATATTATAAAAATTATGCTGATTTAAAATAAAAGAACCTTGACCTTTACCTGGCATCATAAGTAAGTAAATAGGTTAGTCTTTATCAAAATTAGACTCTTGCTCTTTAAAAGACCCTCAGTATAATAAAAAAAGTCAAGCTACAGACTGGTAGACAATATTTGTAGAACAAATATTTGACAAAGAAGATCTAAAAAGAGTATATGAAGACCTCTTACAATTCAACATTCAGCTTAGAATCAATTTTTTTAAATAGACAAAATTATTGAATAAATATGTCACCAAAGATGTATGGATAGAAAACAATCACATGACAAGAGCTCAGGATCACTTGTTGTTAGAGAAATATGAATTAAAACCATGATAACAAACCAAAACACCCACCAAAATGCCTAAGATTCGAAGGACCAAACTTATGCAAGGATCAGTGAGGATGTGAAGCAAATGGAACTTTCCTACATGACTGATTTGAATGTAACATCTTAATGAGAATAAGTCAGCAACCAGTGGCATAGCCATAAAATAAAATGCTGCTCATCAATACAAAGGAATAAAATATTATTACACACAACAGCTTAGATAAACCTTAGAATAATTAGGCTGAGAGAGTCAGACAGAAAAATGCACACACTGAACAGTTCCATTTATATGAAACTCTAGGATGTCCAAACAAATTCATGTGACAGAAAGCAGATCGGTGGTTGCCTGGATGGATAGGAGAAGACCAAGAGAACAAATGTACACAAGAGAAACTTTGTGGCTAGTAACTATATTAATTATCATGATTGTTTTATTGGTTTTAAGGGTTGTTAATAGGTCAAATGTATCAATTTTTACACTTGAAATATGTACAGTATGTTCTATGTCAATTATATGATATTAAAGCTAGCCGAATAATAAGAAAAGAAGAACATTTTCTGTTTGCACTCTCTGGTTACAGTATGGAGAATGGACTGTAGAAGAAATGAAATGGAAGAAATTCTTCTAATGGAAGAAAAGGGAGGATTTTAGCATGCCTCATATTCTTCTAGAGAATGTGGTAAGCAGAGGTTATTGATTGTAGGCATATATAAAGAACTAAGAAATATTTTGAGGTAAAGTAAAGGTAAAGATAAAGTAAAGCCCTCAATGTTAGACTGGAAATGGGAGGTAAGGATAGGGGAGAAGAAAGATTAATAAAGCATGACTCAGGTTTGTTTGGCTTAACTGGAGGATTAAGGTTCTTTTCTACATTGTAGAGAAATCTGGACTAGGACCAAGTTTCTAGGAGGAAATTGTTCAATTCAGTTTTGGAAATGTTGAGTTTGTGCCTTGCTTAAAGCCTCACAATTGGAGGAGTTGAACAGAAGCTTGGGCAAAGAAGCATGGTTTGGAGATATAAATTTGGGAGTCATTTGATATTTGATGGAAAATTAAGCTTTAAAAATTATAGAGAGAGATAAAGGAAGAAATTTTTTATTAGAAAGAGAAGAGACCCATGAAAGAGATTTGGCAACTTCTAATTTAGAAAGAGAAACCAACAAAAACACTAAGAAGTTTCTATAATTTATAGTGACCATTTATCACATTTGTACTAAATGAAGGAATGAATAAATAATAACTTTTATAAGAAGAATTCAACATTATCATTAGAAAAATGCAAATCAAAAACACAATGAGATACCATCTCACACATGTCAGAATGGTATTTTTAAATTTTTTATTATACTTTAAATTCTGGGGTACATGTGCAGATTGTTCAGGATTGTTACATAGGTATATACATGCTATGGTGGGTTACTGCATCCATCCCCCCGTTATCTACATTAGGTATTTCTCCTAATGTTTTCCCTCCCCAGTCTCCTCACTCCCTGCTATCCCTGCCATAGCTTTCCCACCAACCAACAGACCCCAGTGTGTGATGCTCCCCTCCCCGTGTCCATGTGTTCTCATTGTTCAACACCCACTTATGAGTGAGAACATGCAGTGTTTGGTTTTCTGTTCTTGCATCGGTTTGCTGAGAATGATGGTTTCCAGCTTCATCCACGTCTGGGCAAAGGACATGAACTCATCCTTTTTATTACTGCATAGTATTCCATGGTGTATATGTGCCACATTTTCTTCATTCAGTCTATCATTGATGAGCATCTGGGTTGGTTCCAAGTCTTTGCTATTATAAACAGTACCGTGATGAACATACGTGCGCATGTGTCTTTATAGTAGAACAATTTATAATCCTTTGGGTATATATCCAGTAATAGGATTGCTGGGTCAAATGGTATTTCTATTTCTGGATCCTTGAGGAATCTCCACACTGTCTTTCACAATGGTTGAACTAATTTACACTCCCACGAATAGTGTAAAAGTGTTCCTATTTCTGCACTTCCTTTCCAGCATCTGTTTTCTCCAAATTTTTTAATGATTGCCACAGAATGGCTATTTTGAAAGAGGCAAAAAATAATAGACTGACAAAGTTATGGAGAAAAAGGAACACTTATACACTGTTGGTGAGAGTGTAAATTACTTCAACCACTGTAGATACCAGTGTGGTGATTCCTCAAATACCTAAAGACAGAAATAGGATTCAGCCCAGCAATCCCATTGCTGGGTATATACCTCCAAAATGTAAGTCATTCTCTCATAAAGACACACACATGCATATGTTCATTGCAGCACTGTTCACAATAACAAACATGGAATCAACCTAAATGCCCATTAATAACAGAGATGATAAAGAAAATGTGGTACACATATACCATGGAATATTATGCAACCACAAAAAATGAGATCATGTCCTTTGCAGGGACATGGATGAAGCTGGAGGCCACTATCCTTAATAAACTAATTCAGGAACAGACAACAAAATACTCCATGTTCTCACTTATAAGTAGGAACTAAGTGATGAGAACACATGGATTTGTGAGGGAAAACACTAGGGCCTTTCAGAGAGTGGAGGGTGGGAGGAGGGAGAAGATCAGGAAAAATAACTAATGGGTACCAGGTTTAGTAGCTAAGTGATGAAATAATATATACAACCAAGCTCCATGTCATACATTTATCTATGTAACAAAACTTCCTATATACTCCTACACTTACAATATAAATTTTAAAATAATTTTTTAAATCAAACCCCATCATGTTGGCATTTACTCAGTACTGAAATGGTTTTTAACGTATATTAGTATTTTTTAGCTTTATTAACCATACATTGGAATGTTATTCTTCCTACATCTCCATTCAAGTAACTGACACTATTGTTAGAGATAACATGTGCAGCCAAACAAATGGCAGTTTGGTAGATTTGTAAGCAATAATCAATGTTTGTTTCTAATGTGTCCCAGGTCGTGTGCATTTAAATATAGGAAATCTTCAATTTCACATCAATAATAGTAATACTAAAGCTTCAGTGTAAACGTTTATGAGTTAAGAATCCCTTTGGTTTCAGTTTGTAAAAAAAAAAGAGCAGAATCCTCTTAAAACGATGGAAATCTTACGCTAGACATACAGTTGTGCCATTAACAGAACACTATCTCTTGTGGAAATTTTCTTTATGGAATTTTCATTTGAACTTTTTTAAGTTCAGAGGTACACGTGCAGGATGTGCAGGTTTGTTACACAGGTAAACGTGTGCCGTGGCGGTCACACTGTAGTCTTCACAGAATTTTGAAATACATTAGTTCATACTATTGCCTAACAACTCTGAATAAATATTTATTGTTAGACATTCCTCTTTATAAAGTGAATCTAAAAAATATTGCTATATTTAAACGACAGCTCAAGGGCATTTTCTTACAACTCCATTAAAGCTCTCATAAAGTTTACATCATATAGCTTTGCATTAAGAGAGTTAAGAGAACAAACTCTTCTAGGTTTCTCTTGGGTTTTGGATTTCATCACTAAATCTCACTTCATTCTTCCTCTTTCTTCTTAAACCCCTTTACTTATAATTAGATATTTGTTTATATAATTGTCCTAAGACTTTTGTTAAACATTATCCCCAATATCATCTCCAGTTTGAATAAATGTCCTTGTGTGCTGCAAAGCCTTGTAACATCAGTATGCACCCTTACTGACCAAGTACGTCAGAGACAAAAATAAAGACATCAAAGATGGGAAGAATTAAATGAGGGGGGTGGAATTTCCATCACTGGCAGGGATGAATCTAATGACTGCCTAGATTTCTAAGATTCTATATTTATACTTTCCTCCAGGAAATTCTCTAGCAGTTAAGCAACTGACTTTATCCAGGAACACATCTAAAAGACACACACATTGAGGTCGGCTGACTGTCTTTCAAAGAGTCTGTAGCAAATTTATCCTCAGCTTATGAAAGATAAAATACATGGAGTTTTGGGAAAAGGTAAGTGCTGCAAGTAATACTTAATACTCCAACATTAATTTATGATCAACCATGAGTCTTGTGTATCAATTGATACATAGGCAGAACTAAGATGAGGAAATAAAATTTCATTAAAATGTTAATATAGGTCTATTGATTCACTTTATCTTCTTTCATTTAATTGGATGTTTCATTTTCAAGTATATAGATCAAAAGAATATGCAACCATGATTTTATTGTAAAATACAGTTCTTTTTTTCTTTTTGCTTCAGGCTATCACTGATAGGGCTGTTAAGTTTGGTGGGGAGATAAAAATAGAAGGTTTTGACAGGTGTAGCCTAATAAAGAGAAATTGAAAATAGGACCAGGAACAAGTCTGTAAAGCTTAAGAAAGGAAATTCATTTTGATATGTTTGTATAATATGTGCTGTAGTACTTCTCTTAAGTAACATGCAGATGTGCACAAAACCAGTACACAGCACAGAATTATAAAAGGTGCTTTTAATCCCATCTATCCCAATGGGTAATTTATAGACTATTAATTTCCAAGCTAATAATTTACATGGTTCCCCTCACTATCTTGAAATAAAATTTATTAAAAATGTACCCTGACTACATACATATTGTCTTAAAATTAATAAAGTCCTAACTATCATATAAATCAGAAATAAAAAGAAAATATCTTCAAATAATGTGCCTTTCAACATGTGAACTTTTGGGCACAACTACACAAAAATATAATGAAGTGGTGAAATGCAACTACACACAGAACCACCATAAATAAGGCATCTATAAATGCACACTGGATTAAGAGTGTTGCATTTAGGAGTCAAATGTCCAGCAACATTAATTTTTCTGATGTTCATTTTGAATGGAAAACAATTTAGGAAGAAATTTCAATTGAACCAAAGTATAATCATTTTCAGGGCTTTCATGGAAAATTCAGAACTCTTAAACCTGTGAAAAATGATTTGCTTTTATAAGCAAAATAGCAGGATATTCAAATCATGGAGAATTAGGACACTTCTCAGTGGTATAGGATTGTCTTCTAGATATCTATAAACCTTGACCCCAAGAGTTAAATAGCAGTATGCTCTTCTCTAATCTACATGACAAGAAAGAGCCCACAGATTTAATAAAAATGTGTTTAACTATGACAATCCTTTAAGAACCACTGATTTAAAGGGTCACCATGTGAATTCCCATTTAGCATATGAATGAGTTTTAATTTTGCTTATAAGTAGGGAAAATATACTTCAAAGCAAATCTTAAGCATGACAAAGAATTAAAAACTGGAGTTTCTCTCTATGGGGAATAAAAATCCAGAGGTCCATCTTCTTACTTTCTCTTTGAGCACTACTCTCCTTACGGCTCTAAACCAGTGCTGTCTAACAGTGATATGCCAACTGGTGATCTTATGCAAAATGTTTGTTACCAGTCTGAAGCGATGTACAGAATTTGAGAGTGATCATTTAGAAGTTTTCCAGATGTTGAACAGAATATTTTTATGCCTGTTGAATCTGTGATAACAAAGTGGGAACTGAAATTTGTATTTTTATTTCATTTTTTTCTTCTCATTTATTTTCATTGTAATTTTCAAAAGTATTGACCCCATGTACTGAAACATCACATTGTACTCCATAAATATATATAATTATGATATCAATTATAAACACAACTTTTAAAAATCACATTGTACTCTGTAAATATATATATATATAATTATTATTTGTCAATTTAAAATAAAATTTTTTAAAGACAGCTTTGGTTCATGACAGATTGGAAAATATAAAATGCTTATCATTAATTCTAGCTCATTGAAAAGCCTTGCCCTGGATAATATCTGTGGCTGTACTTCAGAAAGACCTCCTGGATATCTATGTAGGATGTGAAATGAATGCCTTAGTCACATGTGCAATATAAATTTTCTTTATAAGGATAGAGAAAGGGTACAGAGGGAATATCTCTCTTTGGATGTAAATCCATTCTGATCAAAAATAAATCTTAGAAAATAATGGAGGCAAATGTCCCATCTATTCTCCCCCTTCTTTTATATTTCTCTAGTTCTGAGCATTCTCTCTTTTCCTGCCACATACCTAGAACTGTCTCTCTCCCATTTTCCCATTACTCAGATAAGTACTTGCTGAGAAGTCACCATAATTCATGATTAGTACGGAACTTTCACCAGCTATTTAATTGGTTGTCCCAATACCTTTCCTATTAACTTATATCTCCTGGTTAATAACAAATCAGGTTATTAAAATCAATAAAACTGAAGTTACAAATTGCAGTGTGCTTACATTCTGTATGTATTTTTCTTTTTAAAAGCAATAATGTCAGCATTCTCTAGTTTTGTATATTTATTGGGGCAAATTAGGAGTCTGTAGGCTATCGGAAACAATATATTCACAAAGCACCCTTAAATCTTACCATCCTAAAATCTTCTCATGGGCTTTGTTCTCTCTCCCTACATTTAGGTTTAAACTTTCTTCTGCTTATCTTTCTGCAAAAGCATATAGCTCTAGTAGTATTAACAGATGTACTGCAAAGAATGTTCTCTTTTATAAGTGAGGGCGTTAGGAAAGATGAACTCTGGTACATAAGAAAGGAAAATGGAGATATGGTGGTTACTAATGCATTGTTTTTAGGAAGTAACACCCATTTCTGTATTATGTTGAGACTTTCCAGGTTAGCAAGTAATATTTTAGAGTTTATAGACTCTCTGAAGAAGGTTGTGAAAGGAAAAAAAGTAATGAAGGGAATAAAAGAAATTATAAACAACCAACATATCACAAAATTTTAGGGGATTTTTGGATCTCTGAGACTTACACACTACATGCATTAAACCAGGCTAAGAATGTCTTTTCTATACAAACAGGAAAGGGGAAAGTTGGCTTTGTGGAGAGAATGCAATGGAAAAGTAAGTCATCCATTCATAATCCTTTCAACACCTAGAAGAGTGACATAAAATGTACATGTACTGCCATTAATAGCATATACAAAGACCTGCTTCCTACAGAGTTCTGTCAGTGAAGAAACCAGGCTAAGATAAAAACAATTTTACAAATCAATACTGTTTAGAAGTAGTGATAGTGAGATAGATATAGGTAAGTCTGCAGAAAAATATGTTTTAGGAATGTAAATGTTATGCTTTGAAGTTATTTTTTTTCAAATATGATGGAGAAACATTTGTTCATTGGTTTGCATAACAATGAATCTGAATCTAGAATTCCACTTTAAAAAGCTTTATTGAGAGCGACACAAATAGAACTCTTGAGAAAAATGACAAGATACATCTTGAAGGTTAGAGATTGAAAGGGAAGAACAAAGAGTTGTATAACAAGAGAATCCTCATATCTGTAACATATTATTCTCTGTTTGAAGGATGCATTACAGTAGCACTTCTGGAAGTCCAATGAGACCATAGTGACCCAGTTTCATTCCATAAACTACCCTATCATTTCTGTACAATCAGAGGATGACTGCAAAATTAAACCACCTAAGATTGCATAGTCTCATGAATCTTAAATTGAGAAAGCTGCAAATATCTGCTGAAAAAGGAAGTCCCATCTAAAGAGTTACCTCTGTAATAAGACATTTCAGAAATAGATTTTAGATCTCTGTAACACTGTTTATTAAATGTGGGGTGTGTGTATGTGTGTGTTTGTATTGGATATTAAAATACCAAGCTCTAATGGGCTTAGTGGTTCACCAAAGGTAACTACTAAAGTTAAGGGAACAAATTGAAGTGGTCTCCGGGTGGGTAAATAAGTTTGCATGCATATATGTTCTTTACACCAATCTACAGAGGAAATTCTAAGATATTTTATTTAGTATTCCAGCTTGATCTTCATTATTTCATCAATATAGGATTAAATCATTCAAAATTGATATATGCAATTTAAATTACAACTTAAGTGATAATTCTCTAAAATTCCAAAGGCCTCCTTCATTCTTAAACCTACCCATTGCAAAATAAATGAATAAATAAACCAAATACTATAAGCTACTCAGGCAAGTAACAGTTATTACCTAGAAGTCAACTTTTAATGACAATCAGATTGTAGATTCTGTCTTAATAAGTCTCATTGCTCTTATTTAAATTGTTCCCTATTAATCTTAAATTGCTAAGGATTTATATGTGTTTATTTCTAACTAATAAATTAATTTCATCATTAAAAATGATGATTCTGGCTATGGTTTGAATGTGTCTTCCTGAAAATTTTGTATTAAAACTTAATGATCAATGTAATACTTTTAAGAGATGGGGTCTTTAAGAGATAATTAGACCTTGAGGAATTTTCCCTTTGTATATGTTCTAAGATCCTTTTAAAAGAGGTTACATGCAATGATCAGCTCCTTTACTCTTTGGCCTTGTGTCATGTGAGGACACAATGTTCCTCCTCTGTGGAGGATGGAGCAACAAGCTACCAACTTGGAAGCAGAGAGCAGCCCTCATCAGACAACCAAGCCTGCCGGCACCTTGACCTTGGACTTCCCAGCCTCCAGAACTGTGAGAAAATAAACTTCTCTTCTTTATGAATTATCGATTTCAGGTATTTTTGTTGTAGCAGAATAAGAGGACTAAGACAATTCCTTCTCTTTCTTGATCTTTAAATATCAAAGTTCTCCAGAGCTTGGTGTCTGCCCTACTCACTCTCTATTTTATATACCATCTTTCCTGCTCTTGTCCAGTTTCATAACTTTAGATATAACCTCAATTTCAATAACTCTAACATGTTTATCTCCTGTTAAGATTGTTCAATGGACTCCAGATTTATATATGTAACTCCACTGGACATCTTCAATTCACTAGAACACATCTGAAAATCAGTACGTCCAAAGCTTAAATCCTGAGAATCCTTTCAAGCTTGCTCACCCACAGCCTCGTCCATTTCAATTAATGGCACTCCATCCTCCCAGTGGCTGGGGCCAACTGCATGACTCTTACCCAGAGTCATTTTGCTTTTTTAAAAACTATTTTTTCTGGTTATTTTCATAAGCCCCTTATCTATGCCACTAACATCATTTACCTTGATAACTAGAATAGCTTCCTAAATAATCTCTCTGATTCTTTTTTTTTTTTTTTAATTTTATTTTTTATTGCATTTTAGGTTTTGGGGTACATGTGAAGAACATACAATATTGTTGCATAGGTACACACGTGGCAGTGTAATTTGTTGCCTTCCTCCCCTTCACCTATATCTGGCATTTCTCCCCATGCTAACTCCCCGCAACTCCCCACCCCCCACTGTCCCTCCCCCTCCCCACTGTCCCTCCCCTATTTTCCCCCAACATACCCCAGTGTATAGTGCTCCCCTCCCCTTTTATTAACCTTCTTCAATCTATACAAAAGCAATTGATTGAGTGACTGTGTGATTTGTATTTCAAAATATAAGCAGTATTATACACCTCTGCCTATGTCCCTACAAAGGCTTCCCATTTCCTTCAGCATTTCAATGGTGTAAAAGGCTTCCTACGGTCTACCCTATCTCTACCTTCTATGATCACACTTCCTACTGCTACTTGTATACCACTCACTCTGCTTGGTCCCACTGTACTCTTGCCATTCCTTGAACTGACAGATACATTCCCCCATAGAATCTTGTCTTAGCTATTGCAGCTGTTTGGAAAACTCTCTAGACATCTGCATGGCTAACTCCATCATGTACTTAATGCATTTGCTTTACTTTAGTGTCATATTCTTGCTGAGACCTACCCTGAATACCCCATTTAAAATTGCAGTTTGCACCCTGGATACCTACCATGCATGTCAAATTACCTTTACCCTGTTCTTTTTCAGTATTTTTTAGTACTTACTCTCTTCCAATTTTGTACATAGTATACTTATTCTGTTTATTGCTCATTGTTTCTCCACACATACAAACTGATGTGTAATCTATATCAGAAGAGGGATCTCTTTCTCTTGTATGTATCACAATGATTTAAGATAGTTTCTGAAATAGGAGACACTAAATAAGCATTTCCTACTTAGAACTTTTTTTTTTTTTTTTTTTTTTTTTTTTTTTTTTTTTTTTTTTTTTTTTAGCTTAGGGAGAATATCAGGCATTGTGGGAAGGCTAGCAGGGAGCAATGTAAGGGACTTAAGTCAGTTAAATGGTTCTGTTTTCCTTACCCATTTTGGTGTTAACTAATGAAACCTTTAAGGACAAACACTTCAATTTCATGCTTCTGGAACTGGGGTAGGTATGACATCAAAGCTATGCCATGATTTTCAAGAAGTCCTCAGCCCACAGAATAAACCTGGCTAATCTCTTGAATTAAATTCATGTAAAAACTTTGAATAAAAACATGTTTTATTCCAAAGCAAACATAAACTTGTTAATCATAGAATAGAAAAATTGACTTTTATTAGACAAAACTGAAGATTTCAAAAAACAAAAACATTTTACTCTTTACATACACCAAAGTGTATGTAAACATACAGGTTGGTTTACACAATCAGACCTTAGTGATATTTTGTTAAATCTTTTCTGCCTTTAAAGTCATTAGAGACTGAGAACATTCTTCATGGAAGAAAATCTCTTAACTTAATTTTGGTATTTTGACTCCTAACTTATTTTTTCTAAAGAAGAATTATTTACTCTGTTATTTATTTATATTGTATCTAGATTTTCAGGTACTAGTTAGTGTTTGATAAACATAAATAATGCTGGAATGTTTGCTATTGTTAACATATGTCTGTTACTATTGGCATAATCGCTTTTATTTAGAACATCAAACACTGAGAACTAAACACTGGACTAAGTAGACTTTGATATGTTACACTTTACTGACCACAAATAAACAGTTTATTGTTGAGCTGAAATGTCTCATATTTTCTTTAATTATAAATAGTTTGAGCAAAAGAATAATGGTACTTATTATTATGCATGATAATTGGGTGCATCAAAATTAACATAAATGCAGGTCTTAAGAGCCATCATTGCTTGATACATAAGCATCAATATTTATTCTTAGAAACCTGAAAATAGCTTCCTATGTATGAGTAGATATAATTGGAAAGTAATATTCAAGCCATGAAATTACCAAAAACTAAGTAAAAACAAAGTATTGGGTCGCTGATACTGGTCTTCAAATTATTTTACTTGTAACTCATTCCGACCATGCAGCATATATATAATCCACAAAACTACTATTTGCCTCTGAGAAATAGACCCTGTTTGAGGGACTACTAAGGATTAAGGATTTAATTCTGTTGATTTTACATGTGCCAATTGAGTGTCATAATAATTTTGTACTTTATAGCTTGATGAGCCAAACTATTCTGACAATTCTTTGCATCTTCAGTCACCCGAGGATTAGACATAGGCTATTATCCAAATCTCATTTAGAAAATATGTATCTCTTCTAAAAAAAAAAACTCAGTCAAACTTGCTGCACAGCTTTCCTCATCCTGATAAATAAGACAGAGAAGTATATGCAGTCTCTGCTCCTCGGGAGCTTACTTTCCAAAACAGGAAAACACAATTAGGCCAACTAAGTAATCACATTTTACAGGACTAGGAAAATCATTTCATATGCATTCTTTATTGGCACTACTGGACTTGCTTTAAATTCTTACAAGAGAAATTGTGTGTGTGTGTGTGTGTGTGACAGAGTTTCACTTTTGTTACCCAGGCTGGAGTGCAATGGCGGAATCTTGGCTCACTGCAACTTCCGCCTCCTGGGTTCAAGCAATTCTCCTGCCTCAGCCTCTCAAGTAGCTGGGATTACAGGTGCATGCCACCATGCTTAGCTAATTTTTTTGTATTTTTAGTAGAGACTGGGTTTCACCATGTTGACCAGGATGGTCTCGATCTCTTGACCTCATGATCCACCCGCCTTGGCCTCCCAAAGTGCTGGGATTATAGGCTTGAGCCACCGTACCCGGCCTGAGAAATATATATATATGTTTTTAACAAAAAGAATATTCATATCTAACTTCTGCTCCCTGAAGGAACATAGCAGGGATATAGCAGGTTTTCACTGATGAATGGTTTCTAGTTTGTATAGATGGATCCCTGAGAAATTGTTGACAAAAGGTATATGTAGACCATATGTGTTCCATAATACCAATAATGTATCCCAAACATATGATCTTTTGTCATCTTGTGTTTTCCAGTCACCAAAACATGGAAGTACATGTTGCTTGCTCTGAACATTTTGAAGGTCTAACAATAGAACAAACACTTAAAAACTTGAAAGGAAACTACTATGGGTCCCTTAAGGAGCAGATACTATTCACCTGGCTCAACTTGGAGATATAGACCCTTGACTGAAAAGCTTTTTTTGAGACAGACTCATTCTGTCACCCAGGCTGAAGTGCAGTGGTGTGATCTTGGCTCACTGCAACCTCCGCCTCCCAGGTTCAAGCCATCCTCCTGCCTAAGCCTCCTGCAGGTGTGTGCCATCATGCCTGGCTAATTTTTATAGTTTTAGTAGAGATGAGATTTCACCATGTTTGCCAGGCTGGTCTCAAACTCCTGACCTCAAATGATTCGCCCACCTTGGCATCCCAAAGTGCTGGGATTGAGCCACTGTGCCACCCACTGACTAGCTTATTCTAATATGCAGTGTTCATACATGATACAGGTTGTGTTGAAAATTCACCATTCATACTTTCAAAAATGTATTTTTTTTCAATATTCTGCCAAAGAACAGAGCTGAGAAGAGTATCTTA
Organism: Plecturocebus donacophilus; assembly: GCA_004027715.1. NCBI lineage: Eukaryota > Metazoa > Chordata > Mammalia > Primates > Pitheciidae > Plecturocebus > Plecturocebus donacophilus. The sequence goes on from PVKP010030143.1 coordinate 23,511, forward strand.
GATATAGATTGAAGCAAATGAGAAGAAATGGAGTCAAAAAAAATAGGAATAAAATAATCATTACTATTTAAAGAAGATGAAACAATTGAATTGAAAAAAAAGTCAGAACAAGAGAATGTGTAAAGAATAGGACAGGTTACCATAGACCACAGTCTAAAGGTGAGAATACGGATGTTGAGTTGAAATCCAAGAGTCAGAGTTATTCTTATCTGCTCAATCATTTTTACTCTATCACTTCATAACAAAATAATATTAACCAACTAATGATCATGTCATTTGCTTGCTTGAAACCACAATATATTTAGAATTTATAACTCATTAAAAATAATTAAGAAAGTCAATTTCTAAGACCTCAGTGCTATAGATAACATTTCCTAAGATTGAACTGCATGTGTGGTTCACCTGTATCTACAATAATTTTCTTCCATTTTACACAAAAATGACATATGTTTTACCTATCACAAATCTTATAATGGTGACTTGCCCATAATTAAAGCCTGTAAAATCCTGTTGGTTGACAACTGAAGGAAGAGTTTTGTTGCAGACACTAGAGAGCTCATTAAATATTCCATCTATTTTCCCACATTTCTCCACTCTACCCACCCCCCCATTAAGTGGAACAACAAAAATAGTTCTTGATAATGGGCTCTGGGTAGAAGTGTTAGGTATCACTTCTGTTCTAAAACACAGATGAAATAGAATGCCACTCTTCCCCTGCTTCCTCTCCTGCTATAGCAACTATACCATTGGCATTCCAAACGCTGGGGTCATCATCAAACGGGGTCTCTTAATGTGACCACATGACTGTAGTAGAACACCCCCTAAAACACACACACACATATACACACCAGCCTTTATCTGGCATATATGAAGATCAAGAAAAATTGTTGTGTTAAGCCACTGAGATCTACAGTTGTTGCTGAAGTATAGTCTTGTAACTGTGTATAATTTCCAAGACCATATCAGTATTATACTAGAAAAGTACTATGTGTTAGTTGTTTCAAAGCAACAACTCAAGATTTGTTTTTTTCCAGATATATTTTACAGCTGAACATTAACTAGGTTAGGGCTGAGATAACTGATATTAGTGAATTCTGTGATGTTATTAATTTCCTTATTTTGCTATAAAATGGATTTCATTAGAAGTGATTTTTGAAGCTGGAGGCATCACACTACCCAACTTCAAACTACATTATAAGACTACAGTAACTAAAACAGCATGGTACTAGTACAAAAACAGACACATTAAAAAACGGAACAGAGTAGATAACCCAGAAATAAAACCACACAGCAATAACCATCTAATCTTCAACAAAGCAATAAGGACTCTGTATTCAATAAATGAAGTTATGATAATTGGCTAGGCATATACAGAAGAATGAAATTGAACCTCAACCTTTCACCATATAAAAAATTAACTCAAGACGGATTAAAAATTTAAATAAAAAACCTAAAACTATAAAAATCCTAGAAGAAAACCTAGAAAATAGCCTTTTCAACATCAGCCATGGCAAAGAATTTTTGGCTACGTCTCAAAAAGCAATTGAAAAAAGAACAAAATTGACAATTGGGGCCTAACTAAACTAAAGATTTTCTGCACAGAAAAAGAAACTATCAACAAAGTAAACAGACAATCTACAGAATGGGAGAATATATTTGTGAACTATGCATCTGACAAAGGTCTAATATCCAGAATTTGTGAGGAACTTAAATCAACAAGCAAAATTAAATGACCCTATTAAAAATGGACAAAGGAGATAAACAGACACTTCTCAAAAGAAGACATACAAGTGGCCAACAAACATATAAAAAAATGCTTCAAATCATTAATCATCAGATCAATGCAAATCAAAACCACAGTGAGATATCATCTTATATTAGTCAGAATGACAATAGCCATTATAAAATACAAAAATAAATAAATAAATAACAGATGCTTGGCAGGCTGCAGAGAAATGGGAACTCTTACATTGTTGGTGGGAAAGCAAAGCAGTCCCACCACTGTGGAAAGTGGCTTGAAAATTTCTCAAAGAATTTAAAACAAAGCTACCATTTGACTCAGCAATCTCATTATTGGGTGTATACCCAAAGGAAAATAAATCATTCTGCCAAAAAAAAAAAAAAAACATACACCTGCATATTCACTGCCATTCTATTCATAATAGCAAAGACATGGAATCAACCTAGATGCTACCAACAGTGGATTGAATAAAGCAAATGTGGTACATATACACCATGGGATACTATATAACCATAAAAAAGAACAAACTCACATCATTTGCAGCAACACGCATACAGCTAGAGACCATTATCCTAAGCAAATTAATGCAGGAACAGAAAATCAAATACCACATGTTCTCATAAGTGGGAGCTAAGCATTGAATACCCATGGACATAAAAATGGAATAATGAACATTGGGAACTACTGTAGGACGAAGGGAGAAAAGAAGTGAGGATGGAAAGCTCTGTTCACTACCTGGATAACAGATTCATTCACACTCCAAAACCTCAGCATCACACAATATATCCATGCAACAAACCTGTACATGCACCCACTGATTCTAAAATAAAAGTTGAAATTACTTTTTCAAAAAGTAATTTTTGACTAACAGTCATAGAATTGTATCAGGTATTCAACATGCCCATGGATAATGGTACTTGCAAAAACATCATGGATAGAGAAAGCAATTTAAATCTATATCAAGAAAAAAATTTGCCATAATAATACCTCCATTCCAAGTGTGAAGTTCTATTAATTTTACTTCCATGTGGAAATTACATTTAGAGCAGCAAATTCAATTGAAAGGGTGTCTAATTAAGTTGATTACCACCTACTATCATTTCTAAGATGTCTAACATATTTTACTAATGACTTAATCCATAGTTCAGAGTGTCTTCTTATTACAAATACTGTCATTATCCTGAATCATTTCTAAAACCATCTATCCCTCTCATTGTTTATAACCTCAATGACCAATACATTCACTCTGTTTCAGCCCCATGTAAATTGGCATCACCCAGAAATGTTAAATTCAAATATCTGTAATTGCTGACACTATATCTTATCACTCATGTTCATTCGTTTTCTTTCTTTCTCTTCTTTCTTTCTTTTTCTCTTTCTCTTTCTTTCTTTCTTTCTTTCTCTCTCTCTTTCTTTCGTTTTTTCTTTCTTTCTCTCTCTCTCTCTCTTTCTTTCTCTCTTTTTTGAGACTGAGTCTCGCACTGTCACCCAGGCTGTAGTGCAGAGGCATGATCTCAGCTCACTGTAATCTCCGCCTCCTGGGTTCAAGTAATTCTGCTTCAGCCTCCTGAGTAGCTGGGACTACAGGCGTGCACCACCATGCCCAGCTAATTTTTTTGTATTTTTAGTAGAGACGGGGTTTCACCTTGTTGATCAGGATGCTCGAAATCTTCCGACCTCATGATCCGCCCACCTCGGCCTCCCAAAGTGCTGGAATTACAGGCGTGAGCCACCATGCCTGGCCCATTCTTATTATTTCTATGACGTATTTTTAAATTTTTGTTTTCTAATTGACAAAAATTGCATGTTTACCATGTAGAACATGATGTTTGTAAACATGTGTACATTGCAGACTGGTTAAATCAAGATAATTAACATCTGCACTACTTCACATACTTAATCATGTTTTTGTGGTGAAGAAACTTAAAATCTGCTGTTAGCAATTTTTAGGTAGACAATACCTTGTTATTAACCATAGTTCCCATGTTGTACAATAGAGCTCTTAAACTTGTTCCTCATATATATATATATATATATATATATATATATATATACACTTAGATTTGGTTGACTCTCCAGTCTCTGCAATACTCAACCTACTTTCTCATTACTTGTGAGTCCCACTTTACTTGTCACTTTTCTTCTTATGTAGTTAGAATATCAAAAAATATAACTTTAGCCAGTTTTTTTTTTTTGCCCCAGTATCCTGATCTCTTTTGTCTCAGGAAATAAACATAACAGACTCACCCATTGAATAACATCATCATCTAACTCAGCTCCTTCTATGTCTAGTTTATGAGGCAATATTAAAGAAAATGGTAAAACACACAAGTAGAGGTGTCTTTCTAAAATTCATGGTCTGCAAATATGTTTGGGTATTTAATACAATGTGGAAATTCTTCAGTAAATTCCAAGTAATTTCTTTCTCCAATTCCACTAGTAATTATTTGTAAATGTCTAAGTTCTCTTCAAAATTTTGAAAACAAAATTATGACTCATCTGGAAGACTATTTTTCACTCTGAGATAAGCAATTTAATTTAAACACCTTCAAGTTTATTTTCCACCATAGATTTCACCCACAATAATAAGTTGTTTCAAAATGACAAGGGCATCTGAACTCTTGATGAAAGGCACTGAGCAGAGCTACTCTAATTCTAATGCCTTATTTGAGCAGGTTGATGAGAGAGCAGTTTTCCTTTTGTGTGTCCTAGCAACATAAAACAAATTAAGTATAATTTTCATACAGAAAGAGTTTTCTATAAGAATTTATAAAAGGTATGTATATTATATACCCAATAATGGGATTGCTGGGTCGAATGGAATGTCTATTTCCAGGTCCTTGAGGAATCGCCACACTGTCTTCCACAATGGTTGAACTAGTTTACACTCCCACCAACAGTGTAAAAGTGTTCCTATTTCTCCACATCCTCTCCAGCATCTGTTGTCTCCAGATTTTTTAATGATCGCCATTCTAACTGGTGTAA
>PVKP010030144.1:0-28231 GCA_004027715.1 Plecturocebus donacophilus
GCTCTCTGGGCTGCTGGCTGGTTGGGAGAGGAAGGTCTCGGGGTGGACTTTCCCCCTGGGCATGAGGGTCTAAATTTCTTCAGCTTGGGGTTGAGGGGGTGGTCCCCGGAGTTTGTTGACACAGGACTTCCAAATTCGGGCTTTCTAAACAACTTCCCTGCAGAGGATCCCCTAGGAAACGGTCCGATACTTCTGAGGAGACCGCCTCCCTCGCTCTCGTTCTCTGGCTGATAAACGTTCTGCTTTCCAGGCTGTAAACGGTCCCGGGAGATCCAGTGTGCTCCGAGTCCGGCTTCCGGAGTTCCTGACGCGGGTTCAAGCTCCAGGGGGTGAAGGCAGCGGTCAACTGCTCATTCATTCAACAAATATTTATTGCACGCCCGCCGAGTGCCAGGCACCGGCAGCGCCCCGGGGCAAGAAGCGGCTCTCGCTGATCCTTTCCGCTCCCCGAGGGCCCGGCGCGCGCCGTGAGAGCGCAGCCCGCACTCCTCGCCGCCCGGCCTGCCTGGGTGTGCCCGGCGCCTCCAGAGCAGCCCTCTGTCGGGAGCCGGACCCCGGGACCCGGTCTCAGGGTATCAGCCGGGTGGGGACGGCGGGGGAAAGGCAACGCGCCGCCAGCGCCAGAGCCCCGCCGGCCCGGGAAGCCGCTCCCGGGAAGCGGGCGAGGCGGAGTCGCCGTTGGCCCCCGCCCGGCAGAGCGCAGAGAGCGGCGCAGGCGGGAGAGGCCGGCGCCCGCGGCTCGGAGGCGGCCCCGGCGGGCGGAGGGCGCGGCCGGCGGGAGGGGCCGGGGCGGCGCCGGGAGGGGCGCGCACGGCGGCGCGGCCGCCCGGCCCAGCAGGTGACCGCGGGCGGCGCGGCGGGGAGGCGGCCCGCGGAGTCCAGCGAAGTTTGGCGGAACATGGCGGAAGCGCCCGGGGCACGCAGGAGCGCGGCGCCGCGGCGACCGGAGCCCTAGGAGCTGTAGCCGCCTCAGTCGCCGCCGCAGTCCGCGAGGTCGCCGCCATGGCCCGCTGGATCCCGACCAAGAGGCAGAAGTACGGGGTTGGTGAGTGCGCGCCCCACCTCGTCCAGGCCCGGCCCACCCGGCGAGTTCGCGGGCAGCGGTCCTGCCAGGCTTGCGGGGGGCCCCGGCCGGGGCTCGACTCCGCTGCCGTGCCCGCTGCGCCGCTCTGGGAGCCAGGGGCGGTCGGAGCCCTCTCCCGGGAACTGGGGAAGTCGCCCCGGGCGTGGGGACTCCGAGCGGTTCCAAATGCCGCTGGGCTTCGGGACCGTAATCCTGCGCCTGCGTCCCAAGCTCCGGCGCTTCACACCGGAGAAACGTCAACGCGAGGGGGGCGCGCCTGCCGCTCATCTGGGGCCGCAGCCCTGTGGCTCGGCCCCCGTGCGCTCAGCGCGAGTTTCACCCAGGAGTAGGTGGCCAGCCCGGGTCGGCACATGGACTGGCGCTCGTGGTCCCAGTGCTTTCTGGCCTCCCTTTTCGTAGGTTCTTCTCAGACGCCCCTAAGTGAGGCGTTGGGGGTGGAAAGCCGCCCTCCCCCTTTTCCTCCAGTGACTGGGATCCTGATGACAGTTGTGAACTGGATGGGGACTAGAGTCGCGGTGTGGAGGAGATGGAAGGGACAGGAAGTTGTGGCACGGGAAGGGGGTGGCTGGCCCCTGGGGCTGTTTGTGCGCACTCATCCCTTAACGGAGCCTGTCTGGAGAGGGTGTAAGGCTGCCTTCCGGATCCTGAGTTTCATCCTGGAGACGAGAAGGGGACATTTTATTAAGGAAACGGTGCCAGGCCCCGTGCTGGGCACTTGACATGCAAAACAGCGGTGCTGGAGAGCCCCGGGCTTGTGCGCAGGAGTTGCTGTGGTGGTGATTTGGATCCCTAACAATGGATGTGCGGGGCTTTTGGCCCAGGTGGAGAGTCAGGCTCCTTTAGCTTTTTATCAAGGAGTGAGGTTGTTGAGGTCCGGTGGGAAGATTTGTGCCCTGAGCGGGGTGATTCGCTACCATAGACACGGCTGAGTGTGTTGAGAATTGTATCACTTCCTCTCAGGTCCATTCATCTGGACTGTTTGTAATTTAATCTTTGACTTGACTCCCTTACTGAGGTCCTGTTTTTCCTCACCTCACTGGTTAATCAAGTGGAGTCTCAATTAAGAGATACTTAACGTGTCTAGGGGCTTTTCAACTCTGTAGCCAGGAGTCAGGGTTTTTTGGTTTTGCTTTGTTTTGTTTTTTAAGAGTCTCATCTGATATTTGCTATATTTTTTTTTACGTTGTAATCCTTTATATATTTATCATTATTCTTTGTTTTCCCTGAATTCAAAAAACATTTTCTTTTTTGCTCATAGGTTACTTTTAGAATCTTAGTCTCTCCCATAGTTACACCTCAGAAATGGGTAGAGATGTTGCTTCTGCCTCAGGGTTCTTTTTTTTTCTTTTGGTTTGTTTGCTTTTGAGACTGACTGACGAGTCTCGCTCTGTCGCCCAGACTGAACAGCAGTGGCGCAATCTCGGCTCACTGCAACCTCCGCCTCTGCGTGCAAGCCATTCTCCTGTCTCAGCCTCCGGAGTAGCTGGGATTACAGGCTTGCATCACCACACCTGGGTAATTTTTGTATTTTTAGTAGAAACAGGTTTTGCCATGTTGATCAGGCTGGTCTCAAAACTCCTGACCTTAGATGATCTGCCCACCTTGGCCTCCCAAAGTGCTGGAACTACAGGCGTGAGCCAACTCACCTGGCCCCTAGGTGAAAACATATTTAACAGTGCCTAATAACTACAGAAATGTTATCAACTCTAATTTTAACAGGATTAAAAGTTCTTTCCAAAACTATTGAGTTGAGCATATTAATGCAAACATGTTTCAAAAATGTGGTTTTTCTTGCCATAGACCTAGGAGCAAGTATAATATGTTTTTAATTTTTTGTTTTTATGTTCTGGTGTCAGTTAACTGTGTCACTTATCAGTCAAGAAAAATATTTGGGCCAGGTGCAGTGACTCATGTCTGTAATCCCAACAATTCGAGTGGAAGAGGCAGGAGGATTCCTTTAGTCTAAGAGTTCGAGACCAGCATGGCAACATAGCAAAACTCCAGTCTTTACAATAAATATGAAAAAAATGTAGCTGGGCGTGGTTACCTGTGCCTGTGGTTCTAGCTACTGAGGAGGCTGAATTGGGAAGATCTCTTGAGCCTGAGAGGTTGAGGGTGCAGTGAGCCACCATCACGACACTGCACTCCAGCCTGGGTGATATTATGAGACCCTATCACAAAAATATATAATTTTATATGTATAATTACATAATATATAATATACATATATACATAATTATATATATTATATACATGTACCACCATATATAATATACATATATATTTTATACACACACATATATGTGGAAATGTGTGTGTATATACAGTGTGTGTGTGGGGGGGTGGAGGTAAAATATTTGGATTGCATTTCTAGGGCCTAGGTATTAGGCAAATTGTCCCAGGATGTAATGCGGAACACTTATTTCACCAGGCATAGATTCTGGTTTCTCTGGGTTTGACAAAAGGACCCACAGTTAGTATAAATTAACTGAAGAGAGAAATCTCTGTTGCTTATTCCTAAAACTCACTGTTGTTTATGTTACCTCCTTGCTTACATTTATGTCACCTCCCTGCTTGGAAGCCTCTCATGGTCAACAGGATAAAGTCTGAGCCTAACTTCCAAGGTTCCTCTAATCTGGTTCAACCTGTCTTCATCAGCATTATCTCTCAAGGCTTCTTTGGCTAATTCTCCAGTGCAGACTAGCTGCCCTTCCCACTGTTGTGCAATCTACCCTGCAGAGTCCCTCCTTCGGGACTTTGCTCCCACTGGGCTTGTCCCTGCCAGGAGTGCCCTCCCAACTCTGCCTGGGACAGCTTCCCTTTCCTTGAGGGTGCAAATCCATTCCTACTCCCTCTTTCAAATTTGCTATTTGCCAGAATGTCCCAAACCTTCAGGCCCCTTCCTTACAGCTCCTGGCCTGTGCCATCCTTGGGTTCGGTGAATCAAACCATTATGGTTTTGTATCCCTAGCACTCAAGAGGTGTACCAGGTATATATTGGTGCATTCAGTCTGCTTGTCCTTGATGTTGGCGTGCCGTTCTAAATCACACTGACTTAGCTTCTCTGGTGATTTGAATGCAGTTGTTTCTTTTTGTTTGTTTGTTTGTTTTTGAGTTTCACTCTGTCACTCAGGCTGGAGTGCAGTCTCACGATCTCAGCTCACTACGACATCCGCCTCCTGGGTTCAAGTGATTCTCCTGCCACAGCCTTCTGAGTAGCTAGGACTACAGGCATGCCACCACGCTCGGCTAATTTTTGTATTTTTAGTAGAGATGGGAATTTCACCGTGTTAGCCAGGATGCTCTCAACCTCCTGACCTCGTGATTTGTGCACCTTGGCCTCCCAAAGTGCTGGGATTACAGGTATGAGACATCACACCCGGCCGAACGCTCTTCTTTTCTTTTCTTTTTTCCCATTAGGCATAACATCTCAGTCACCCCAATATGAGTTTGGTTTTGTTTGGTTAGATGGAGGAAGGGAGAGCGTCCACTCTGTCTTTATCTCTGCAAGTAAGCGAATGAAATATTCTGTTGAGAAAACAAGGAAGTATGGAGCAGACAGAGTTGCTTAAATATAGTTGGGAAAATTGGCTTGTTGGAGTTTTCTGAGTGTCTGCTGATCAGGGTTGGCTTCTGAGTGAAGGAACCATAGGCTAGTCGTTTTGAAGCATTTGGATGACTCCGAGCTAGCTATGACTTCGCCTGTTGTGCTCTAAGAGGAGTGTGCCTCTGCAAAGCTACTCTGCGTAAGGATAGAGTGTTGGACTCAGTTTGAATGGCGCCTGCTGAAGCTGGCAGTCACTCCTGTCATATTTTATCTTGGTGCCACTATTGGCTGATCCTGACATATCCCAGACGTTTCTACAGGGACTGAAATGCAGCCTGGCTGGGCTTTCTTAGTTCTTCAACAGCAGTGTTGGCTCAGGGTTTAGCATTAAGTGGCCTCAATGGTCTCTGTATGCCATCAAGTGAGGTGACCCATCCATTTGATTCTTTAAATTTATGGTCCTCTAGTACCCCAGCATGAAGTGCTCAGTGGTAAGTGTTCCTTCCTGGAGACATGGAAAACGTGCTTTTTCTTCCCCCTGTCTTTTTTCTTTCTTTGTTCTCTCTCTCTCTCTTTCTGTTTGAGCATATGAATATCAAACACTTTAAAAGAAACATTAGTGACAAATATCCAGGATAGTCTTCTGATTATCAAAACATTTATTTTTAAGTTTGCTTTTACACAAGCCATTTATGTAAAGAGCTACTCCAGATTAGGTTGAGTATGGAGTCTTTGCAAAGTTTTTTTTTTTCTTTTTTGAGACAGGGTCTCACTCCATAGCCCAGACTGGGGTGCAGTACGATCATAGCTCACTGCAACCTCCCACCTCAGCCTTCCAAGTTGCTGGAACTGCAGGTGTGCACCACCATGCCTGGCTTAAGATTTGATTTTTTGTTTCAGTTTTAAAACAATTTTTTTAAAGACAAGGTCTCACTATGTTGTCCAGGCTAGTCTGGAACTCCTGGCCTCAAGTGATCCTCCAGCCTTTAGCCTCCCAGTTGCTGGGATTATAGGGGTGACCCATGAGCCTGGCTGATTTTTTTTTCTTTTCTTTTCTTCTGAGACAGTGTCTTGCTCTATAACCCAGGATAACGTGCAGTGGCACAATCATGGCTCACTGCAGCCTCAACTTCCTGGGCTCAAGTGATCCTCCAGCCTCAGCCTCCTGAGTAGTTGAGACTACAGGTGTGTGCCACCACACCCAGCTGTATTTTTTTTGTAGAGACAGTTTCACCATGTTGCCCAGGCTAGTCTGGAACTCCTAGGCTCACACAGCCCTTTCGCCTCAGCCTCCAAAAGTGCTGGGATGGCAGGCCTGAGCCACCACACCTGGCCTGATTCTTTGAAAAGTAGCTCATTGTTGCATGTTGGGATTTGTGATCGCATATATTTTAATAATGTAACAAAAGGTAGTTTTGGGAAATATTAATAGTTGCTTTCACTGTTAGCTCTTCCGCTGTTTACTTGTTTAAAGCTCTTTAGTTGTTCAGAAGTGTCTAATTTCACAGAGTAGATCTTTGAACGTTGATTTAAGACTGACTGCAGACTTGTACTTTTTGTTTGTTTGTTTGTTTTTTGAGAAGGAGTATCACTCTGTCACCCAGGCTGGAGTGCAGTGGCATGGTCTCAGCTCACTGCAACCTCTACCTCCCGGGTTCAAACGGTTATCCTGCCTCAGCCTCCTGAGTAGCTGGGATTAGAGGCATGCACCATCACGCCCAGCTAATTTTTGTATTTTTAGTAGAGATGGGATTTCACCATGTTGGCCAGGCTGGTCTGGAACTCCTGACCTCAGGTGATCCACCCTCCTTGGCCTCCCAAAGTGGTAGGATTATAGGTGTGAGCCACTCTGCCGAGCCCAAACCCATGCCTTAGGTATGTGGTTTCCCATCTGATTCTTCTCTGCTGTGCACATCATATTCCATATACTGTAACTGGAATGGTAGAACTGGGAGCGGTTGTAGGGAGTAAGCATCCTTTCCTTTTAAAGAGAGCAACTTTGGTGCCTGCAGAGGGTAAGTGAATTGCTTAACACCAAGGGCTCTTGTCTTTTTGGTCACATGTATCCTTGGCAATTTGGGTAAGCCAGATGATACCTTTCTCAGAATGTTTTTCAATGCATGAAGTATGATACAAAGTTCCAAGTCATTGTAGAAATAAAAGTAAAAAACAAAGAATCGAAAATGAAAACAGCTGTATTGAAATACAGCTGTGAAGATTTTTTGAAAGTTCATGATACTGCAATATATGTACTTTATTAATGCATAAAGCACCAAGATCTAGTGACAAGTCTAATAACTACTATAATTTTGAATTAGTAATGAGCATACATGATTTTTCAAGATATCTGCAGTAACCATAATATGATAGAAAAATCCCTGTGAATTTTATTTTATTTTACTTTATTTTTGAGACGGAGTCTCACACTGTCGCTCAGGCCGGAGTGCAGTGGAGTGATCTTGGCTCACTGCAACCTCCGCCTCCCTGGTTCTAGCTATTCTCCTGCCTCAGCCGCCCGAGTTGCTGGGATTACAGGAGTGTGCCAGCATGCCCAGCTAATTTTTTGTATTTTTAGTAGAGATGGGGTTTCACCATATTGGCCAGACTGGTCTTGAACCCCTGACCTTGTGATCTGCCCGCCTCGGCCTCCCCAAGCTCTGGGATTACAGGCATGAGCCACCGCACCCAGCCTCTGATTTTTATTGGTGACAGTATCACGGACACTACTAGTGCAACTGTGATTTATTGCCAATAGTCACAATTAAAGTAAGTGCTGAATGTCAGAAAATAGAGATGTAACTTTTTTTCTGATTCAAGTCCCAGGATCTTGATTTGACACATTAAGTATCCTTGGCTGAGGATTACATAGCTAATTAGTTACAGCACCATCTGGGCAACACAGTGATACTTGTTGACCCCCTCTTTACACATAACACTGTGCCGGATACTATAAAATTATAATGACCTGAAGAAGGCCTGGCCTTAATGTGTTCATGTTTTAACAACATTGAGGCTAAGAACAAAAGAAAAGATCGTTAATATTCATTGAGAAATTCCCTTGTGACGTACTCTTCAGAACCCTTTAATTTAGTATGTTCCAGGGACATGTGGGGTCTTGGAGACACATTCGGGGCGGGGGGGGGGGTCCATGAAATGAAAACTTTCTTTTTGCAATAATACTAAGAGATTATTGGCCTGTTTACATTCTCAGTCTCTCATTACCGTCATGTGGAGTTTTCCAGAGGCTTTGCAAAGTGCTGTGTGGCCACAGATCGAATGCAGAGGCAGCTATAAAAATCCAGCTGCCTATAGTGAAATCAGATATTAAAGAAATGAGAATGCAGAGCGTCACCTTGCTCACCCTCAGTGAGGAACTTGTGCAGGAGTATTGATTTTGAGGTTCTATTTACATTTTAATGAGTAGGTGAATTTGCGAATATGGAGTCTGTCATCCATGAGGACCTACTGTATTTCCATAAAAAGATAATTGAAGCCTGGTGCGGTGGCTCATGCCTGTAATCCCAGCACTTTGCGAGGCTGAGGTGGGATTGATCACCTAAGGTCAGGAGTTCGAGACCAACCTGACCAACATGGCAAAATCCCGTTTCTACTAAAAATATAAGAAAAATTAGCCAGTCATGGCAGTGCATGCCTGTAACCACAGCTACTAGGGAAGCTGAGGCGGGAGAATTGCTTGAGCCGAGGAGGTGGAGGTTACAGTGAGCCAAGATCACGCCACTGCACTCCAGCCTGGGTGACAGAGCCAGACTCTGTCTCAAAAAAAAAAAAAAAAAAAAAAAAAAGAGAAAATTGAAAATGGAATCCCTTCCTTTCCCCATGTGTCTTTGTTCTCAGATTGGATGCAGTTGACTTTATTTCTGGAAACATTTTATTCCCCAAACTTTTGATCCCGTTTCTCCATGGTTTTCCTCCCATGTCACCACCCTCCCTCCACCCTGCCTTCCCTCTGCTTTGCCAGAACCTGAAGTCTTACCATAGCCTGGCTGCTTTTATGTCTCCTTTATCTACCTGCTACCAGGTGATCTCGTCCCCCGCCCTGGCTCTCATTCCCATCCATTTGCCGCAGCGTTCCACATTCCTAGCCTCAGACCCCTTCTCTGTGCTTCGGAATCGCATCCAGCTGTGCACTGGGCCTCTCCCAGTGGCTTTCTTTTCTTTTTTTATTTTATTTTATTTGGGCTCTAGGGTATGTGTGCATGTCCTGCATCCTGCAGGATTGTTGCATAGGTACATACCTGCCATGGTGGTTTGCTGTCTCCATCCCCCCCACCCTCCATCACTTACATCAGGCATTTCTCCCGGTGTTATCCCTCTCCATCCTCCTCACCCCTACACTATCCCCCCCTCCCCTCCCCTCCTCCCTCCCACCTAGTCCTGTGAGTGTTGTTCCCCTCCCTGTGCCCAGGTGTTCTCATTGTTCATCACCCGCCTATGAGTGAAAACATGCGGTGTTTGGTTTTCTGTTCTTGTGTCAGTTTGCTGAGAATGATGGTTCCTAGGTTCATCCATGTCTCTACAAAGGACACGAACTCATCTTTTTTTATGGCTGTGTAGTATTCCATGGTGTATATGTGCCACATTTTCTTTGTCCAGTCTATCATAGGTGGGCATTTGGGTTGGTTCCAGGTCTTTGCTTTCATAAACAGCGCTGCAATGAACATTTGGGAGCCCCAGTGGCTTTCTTAACAGGCAATCCCTACCTCCAGAACGGAAGTTTGGATGCTCTCTAACCCCAGACATGCACTTCCCCCATTCTTTGCTCTCTGTCCAGTGGCCTACGCAGAACACTAGGAGTCACCCCACATTCCATCTGTCATCAAGTTCAGATGGAGTAAGTCCTCAGATTACTGCTCCAGACGTTTCCATTTCAACGCAAGCCTGCATTAGCTTCCTCAGGGCTACCGCAGTAGTTTTTTTTTTGGAGACAGAGTCTTGCTCTGTCGTCCAGGCTGAAGTATAGTGGCGTAATCTTGGCCCACTGTAACCTCCACCTCCTGGGTTCAAGTGATTCTCCTGCCTCAATGTCCCGAGTAGCTGGGACTAAAGGTGTACATCACTCCATCCCGCTAATTTTTGCATTTTTAGTAGTTATGGGATTTCACCATGTTGGCCAGGCTGGTCTTGAACTCCTGACCTCAAGTGATCTGCCTGTCTTGGCCTCCCAAAGTGCTGGGATCACAGGCATGAGCCACCACACCCGGCTGCAATGGTCTTCTAACTAGACTCCTTACCACATTTTTTTTTAGATGGGGGTCTTGCTTTGTTGCCCAGTCTGGTCTTGAACTCCTGGCCTCAAGTGAGTCTTCCCCGTTATCCTCACAAAGTGCTGGAATCCAGGCATGAACCACCAAGCCCAGCCAAGAGGAACTTTGTAAAGGCAAGAACCTGACATTGCCATGCCCCTGCTTTCCCCTTGCAGTTGGGATGGCACCAAAGTTCCTGGTCATACCCTCTAGGCCCTGTAGGATCAGACATGCCTCCTACGTCTTTCCCTCCCTGCCTTCCAGCCACACCAGCTTCATTTCTGGTTTTTGAACTTGCCAAGCTCAGTTTGACTCAGGACCTTGGCACTTGCTCCTCCTTCTCATGGAATGTGTTTCCCTAGAGCTTTAGATGTCCAGTTCTCTGCTTGTATTCAGGTCTTCCTCCACATATTTCCTGCTTAGAGGCTTCTCTGAGAAGTACCCTAGCTGTATGATCCCACCTCCTTGTCGACACCTCAGAATGTCTAGCCCTTTTCCTTTATTTATTCATTAGTGTTTACTGTCTGTCTTCCACACTAGAATGTAAAGTTATCAGGACACAAACTCTTTTTTGTTTGTGGTCTTTTTTTGTTTTGTTTTTTTTGAGATGGAGTCTCCCTCTATTGCCCAGGCTGGAGTGCAGTGGCACAATGTCAGCTCACTGCAACCTCTGCCTCCTGGGTTTAAGTGATTCTCCTGCCTCAGCCTCCCAAGTAGCTGGGACTACAGGTGCATGCCACCATGCCCAGCTAGTTTTTGTATTTTTTTTAGTAGAGATGAAGTTTCACCATATTGGTCTGGAACTCCTGACCTCGTGATCTGCCCACCTCAGCCTCCCAAAGTGCTGGGATTACAAACATGAGCCACCACGCCTGGCCGACACAAACTCTCTTTCATCAGTGTGCCCCAGCCCCTGGACCATAGTAAGTGCTCAGTAAATATATGCTGTATGAATACGTGAATGCTGACCCGTCATCTATTTAAGTTTATCTTGCTTACCATCAGCAGGATTTTGCCCACACTTTGGAAAATACTGTTCTATGTGTGCTTCCCATGAGAGAAACATCAAAGGCATAGAGAAAGGGACATTCAAGTAATAGAGAAAATGGATTTAATAAGCTACATATGCAAAAGATAATGTGAGTCGTGTGGGGTGGGAGAGGACTTAGAGCCCTAAATGTATTATTAGATGGAAGAAATGGGATTTGCTTTTTTATTTTTTGATCATTACTTATGGAGGCTTTATGGAGGAAGGGGCATTGCAGACTTGGCTACCTGGAAAGGAAATGCTTGTGCATGGTGGTCATGTGGTTTGGGATTTTCTGAGTCATTGGGTTGGTGCTGTGCTGAGCACGTGAATTGGAGAGGAAAGAAGGTGCAGTCTTATGGAAGAAACAAGACATTTAGATTCATCTGTTATTTCCTCTTTCCAATACCAGGAGTTGAGATTCCTTACGAAAAGATATGTACTGTATACTCAATAATTAAAGAAAAAAATCTGAGAGGTCACAGGTAATCTGGAGAAGAAGAGAAAGTAATTTAGAATACTGGTGAGGGGCTTCGAAGCCATGGTTACTCAAACATTAGTCCGTCTACATTTTTCTTGTGGCCATAGCTGCCATATAGCCATCATGTTAGCTGAAAATATAAATTAATTTGTGTTTTCTCCTCATCTAAATTTCAAGAGACAAATCAGTGGGGACTGAGTGTAAGAAATCAAATATCATTGTACTTAATTTTACCATAAAGCAGTTTTTCTAACTTCTAGCTTATTTCCAGCAGTATTGAATGCAATGACATTATAATTATAATTCAATGCACATAAAAGATTTTAAGTACTTTCAAAAGAATTAAAAGAAGGAATGATCCAGTTCTTGGGAATGAGTTGTAGCGGAATTGAACCATGTGTCTGTGGTCCAGGAATACATAGTTTGTTCTTCACTAAATATTTCGGCCAGGTGAGGTGGTTCATGCCTATAATCCCAGCACTTTAGGAGGCTGAGGCTGGAGGATTGCTTGAGCCCAGGAGTTTGAGACCAGCCTGGGCGATATACTGAGACTGTGTCTATTATTTAAAAAAAAATCAGTAGAAGGAAAAATCGTTTTTTCCCTCCTCAAATAGAATCCCCAAGAATATGCCTACTCTGTGTGGACATTAAAGGACATAATAAGTCCTTTGGGAATCCTTTGACTGATTTATAACTGCACCAGCATACCTCAGGAATAATGGGATTTTTATTGTCAAGCTTTAAAAAAGTGTTTTTTGAGAAATTATTTTGAGGCAGAGATGTGGATGAGCATATTAATTGTATTTTTCCAAGTAATGTTTGGGCCATGTCCTCTCAGAACCTGGGCTCACTCAAACGATTGTCTGAATGCTGGCAGCCACTTCCCAAGCAAGAGACAGAAGTGGGCTTTGTCTGTCACAACGCTCTGTGCCATTGCAAAGCCACTGTTGTTCAAATGGGTTCATGGTCATTATCCACCTTTTCCCAAATGTGCCATTTGCTTTCACATTTCCAAAGCTGATTAAACCCTGTTACTGTCCACATCAGATGATAGTTGGACCCCAAAAATGCCCTCTCTCTAAGGATGGTGAGAGGGTTTGTTTTTGTTTTTGTTTTTTTTGAGATGGAGTTTTGCTCTGTCGCCAGGCTGGAGTGCAGTGGCACGATCTTGGCCCCCTGCAATTTTCACCTCCTGGATTCAAGAGATTCTCCTGACTCACCCTCCCAAGAAACTGGGACTACAGATGCACTCCACAATGCCCAGCTCATTTTTGTATTTTCAGTAGAGACGGGGTTTCACCACATTAGCCAGGATGGTCTCAATCTCCTGACCTTGTGATCTGCCCACCTGGGCCTCTCAAAGTGCTGGGATTACAGGCATGAGTCATCGTGCCTGTGTCTTTGTCTTTTAAAACTGCTTGAGGGAAGGAAATCACAGTGGAGACTAATTCCCTCTTGAAAATAACTCCTTGCTCACTCAGCCAAGGTGCATTAGAATGCACCCTCCTGACAGGTTTGTTACCTGTATACCTGTAACAAGTTGCATCATATTTGATTTGTACTTTCTGTGAGCCTGGAACAATGCGGCTCTCATGACCCAATCTTCCCTGCCAGAGATCAGTTGTAAGACTAACTCACGGCTGGACATGGCAGCTCACACCTGTGATCCCAGCACTTTGGGAGGCTGAGGTGGGTAGATTACCTGAGGTCAGGAGTTTGAGACCAGGCTGGCCAGCGTGGTGAAACACCATCTTGACTAAAAATACAAAAATTAGCTGGGCGTGGTAGTGTGTGCTCATAATCCCAGCTATGCAGGAGGCTGAGGCACGAAAATCACTTGAACTCAGGAGGCAGAGGTTGCAGTGAGCTGAGATCGTGCCACTGCACTCTAGCCTGGGCAACAGAGTGACACTCCATCTCAAAAAAGAAAAAAACAACTAAGTCGTAAATAAGACTAAGTTGTCAAAAATCTAACAGTTTTGCTCTCTTGTATGTAGAATCAGAAGCTACTAAGAGCTGGAGTTTGTAAGCGTCACCTCTTGACTAACACCCTTATTTTATCAGAAGAAAAAAAGCCCCAGAGGTATCAGATGACTTATCTGAAAGTCACACAGCTAGTAGCAAATTTTTGTTTCAACTTGTTGTTTTCTAGCTGCTCTCTTTATTTACAACTCTGGAGAGAGCAGTTTGTTAATCAGATCTCCTTAAAGGTTCCAAGAGTAAACTCTCCCCTCTACATCCAAAGTGGAAGATGCCTGTGTCTCCCTGGATTTTTTTCCAGGTGAAAGTTTTATTATAAGGAAGGTTCAGCTGTTAAATATCTTCCCCTTTTTAAGAGTTCTGGGAAGAAAGTATGTTTGGGGACGTTTGAGCCTGCAAAGTGGAAGTGACACTGTGGGTTCCACGGTTTGACCACTGACTTCTCACGTGGTTTCAGACCTTAGCACTGTGGTATGGACATGATATCAGTTGCAAAATTAATAAGTAATGTGGCATTGTCACTACATCACAGGCATATTTGAAAATGAACATCCTAAGGGGTGAAGAAAGGGGCATGTATTGCTAATAAAGGATTATAATAGTAACCTGGAAGTGACAGAACATTTCTACTTTTTCAGACCTGTATTTCAAAGAAAATGTGAGGCCATGTTCTGAAGACTTAGGAAAAGTTTGAGTAAGCACCTTCTCCTTCAGCTTCCATTTCTGCTCTGTTCTTTTTTTCTTTTTGAGTCGGAATCTCGCTCTGTCACCCAGGCTGTTGTGCGGTGGCACCATCTCCACTCACTGCAACCTCCGCCTCCTGTGTTCAAGCGATTCTCCTGAGGATCAAGCAAGGCTCCCAGGTAGCTGGGATTACAGGCATTTGCCACCACACCCAACTAATTTTTGTATTTTATTAGAGATGGGGTTTCACGATATTGGCCAAACTGGTCTCGAACTGCTGACCTCACGTGATCCTCCCACCTCAGCCTCCCAAAGTGTTGAGATTACAGGTGTGAGCCACCGCGCCCAGCCGACTTCTGCTTTGTTCTCTTTGCTGAGGGCGGACAGCTTTACCATAAAGGAGTAGATGCAGCCTCTTCTCATGCAGAGACAACCGCTGTCATTCTCCATCGGAAGCAAACTCCCGAAATGGGGCAATATCTACCTACATGGAACAGAGGTGCTAGTGCTGGGCTTTGAGCTTCCTTTAGAACAGAATAGCAAGTTGCCCTTGTTCTTTACCATAAGCAGAGAAGGCCTGTCTATCCCATTGTGATGGCATGATTTGTTTTAGATTATGAATTTGCAATGGTTATATATACTTTCAGTCAATGAATACTGGAAGCATCGTTACACACTTGAAGTGTTTTATAAAAGAATCCTAAAGGCCAAAAATGTTTGGAACTTTGGTGTAACTGCAGTGATAATGTGCTGTATCTTACCATAATACTTTGGAGTTCATTGTGGCTTGAAAATTCCAATTAAAATTGGTATAACCTCTATCATGTATTGATTAAAATAAAAATATGCATACCCTTTGACTTATTAATTCCATCTCTTGGAGTTTATTCTACAAATATACTCCACATGTGGGGAATAATACTTGGACAGGGTTATTCATTACAGCATTATTTATACCAAAAACATGGACACTTGTAAGTGTTGACTAATTGGGGATGGATTTAGTAATTTATAGCACATGCATACAATGGAAAAGTATACAGCCATTAAAAAGAATCTGGCTCAGTGATGGACAAAGTGTTGACAAAGGTGACAGTGGCATGTAGTGGTTGAAGGATGATCTTTTCAAAAAATGGTACGAGTCATTATCAGTACTGAATAAAATGTGTCAGGAGCCCACTTAATACCATATAAACAATTGATTCTAGCTGTATGAAAGATAAAACAGTGGACGCTCTTAGGAGAAAACATAAGAGCACATCTTCAGGACCTTAGAATAGACCATCTATAATTTAATACATTTTGCTTTTTGCTATTCAGTTAATTCCTTATAACTATCTCTTTGTTAATCATCAAAAACCAAATCCAAGATGTTCCTTCAATAAAGGGCAAAAGAAAACATGCCTGTGCTGGTCTCATCACTTTATAATCCTAATTTTTAAAACTCCTAGAATTACACTTATTAATTGTAGTGTTAATTTGTTAGTTGTTTAAGTATCTAAATGGCTGTTTCATGGTGAATAAACCATTAGACTCAGGCTTCGTTTACTCTCTCTGTTCAAAGATAATAAAGTATGATGTAATTGTGTTACTTTGATAATACTTAGTCCCATGGTATATGAAACACTTGGTCTAGCATTACATAAAACAAAGTATTTCAGTAATGAGACCATTTATATATAATTGTTTGTATAGTCCAACAGTATCACTAATATTACATGCTTTTTAAAAAATATGTCTGAGGCCGGGCTTGGTGGCTCACGCCTGTAATCCCAGCACTTTGGAAGGCCAAGGTGGGCGGATCACAAGGTCAGGAGATTGAGACCATCCTGGCCAACATGGGGAAACCCTGTCTCTACTAAAAATACAAAAAAATTAGCCGGGCATGGTGGCACATGCCTGTAGTCCTAGCTACTTGGGAGGCTGAGGCAGGAGAATTGCTTGAACCTGGGAGGTGGAGGTTGCAGTGAGCCGAGGTCGTGTCACTGTACTCCATTCTAGGTGACAGAGCGAGACTCTGTCTCAAAAAAAAATACATATATATATATATATATATATATATATAATTTTATTTATATGTGTATATATATATATATACACATATATATATATATATGTATGTATGTATATATGTGTATGTGTGTGTATGTGAGTTACCGAAGATTGATTGGGATACAGATGTCGACTTCTTCAGGGCAACAGGTTAAGCTAACATGAGAACACTGGGTAGTAATTTTACTCCTGCAGGCTGTGGGGCCAGGCAGCCAAACCATGCTTGAAATCAGAATCGTCAAGTAGATGCAAGAGCCATCAGCTGCATAGTGAAGTTTTGGAGAGTAGTTGCTTGTGGCTGGGATTTTTGAAGTGCAGGTCTCCTAACTTTTATTACTCTTTGCCTTATGAGGTCATAGAAGGCTATAAGCCAAGTAAGAAGGTAGGAATAAGATTAGCACACTTCCTGGTACAGTGGGCAGTACCTGATCGCTATCTGAAAGTTTGCTCAGTGGCAGCCTCCCTGACAGTACCCTTGCTGGCAGTCAGGTGGTTTTGTTTGCAGAGCAGGGCTGATTACCAAGTATTTAATATCGGTTGGCTCAGAACCTATCCTCAAAGTTCAGAATAGATTTGAGTATATTTTTAATTTAGAACCTTATGGCCAGAAATGGCCTTATCGTGCAAGAATCTTCCATCTTCCTGGAAAAAAGAAATATATATATATATATATATTTTTTTTTTTTTTTTTTTGACACAGAGTCTCACTCTGTCATTTAGGTGGGAGTGCTGCAGTGTTATCATATCAGCTCACTGCAACCTCTTGCCTCCCAGGTTCAAGTGATTCTCATTCCTCAGCCTCCCTAGGGGCTAGGATTACAGGTGTGTGCCACCACCCCCAGCTAATTTTTATATTTTTAGGAGAGATGGGGTTTTGTCATGTTGGCCAGGCTGGGCTTGAACACCTGGCTTTAATCTATCCGCCTTGGCCTCCCAAAGTGTTGACATTGCAGGTGTGAGCCACTGCGCCTGTCCCTGGAAAATATTTGAATTCCCAGGGATCTCTGGGTGATGGGACTGTTGCTTTCTGATCCTGTGCTTTTGGGGTGGTACCTACTCACTGGCTTAGAACAGCTTGGGATCCTAAGAGGAATGAATGA
This sequence comes from Plecturocebus donacophilus, assembly GCA_004027715.1. Classification (NCBI taxonomy): domain Eukaryota; kingdom Metazoa; phylum Chordata; class Mammalia; order Primates; family Pitheciidae; genus Plecturocebus; species Plecturocebus donacophilus. The sequence goes on from PVKP010030144.1 coordinate 17,220, forward strand.
ATGAATGCACACACAACAAACTAACATGAATGTTTTGAGTCACGCCACCTTGAGTGTAAATCCCCACTCACTGCAGCTAACTCACCTCACTGCGCTGAGGAATCTCATGTTCACTGAGCACCTATGTTCCAGGGACTCACTGAGCTGGATGGTGGTGAGGATCACACAGGAGTTCCCCCTTATCCTCTAGGGATGCCTGAAACTGCGGATAATGTGTGTGTGAATTACACGATGCTTCTTCTATACAAATATATCTATGATCAGGCTGAATTTCCAAATTAGATGCAGTAAGAAGTTATCAACAATAACAATAAAAAAGAATAATCAAAACAATATGCCAATATTACCCCTCTTGCACTTTGGGGCCATGATTAAATAAAATAAGGGTGACCTGAACATCACTGCAGTACCCCGGCAGTTTATTTTTGGAATTTTTTATTTAATATTTTTAGACCTTGGGTACCTGAAGGCACAGAAGGTGACAGGGGGACACTGGGAGACGACCGTGTAACATAGAGTCTATAGAAACACATACAGAAGCAGGAGGCAGGGATTCATAATGCTGCTTTCCTTTTCTTTGGCTTGATAAGAGTGCTACAAAATACATCTCCATTGTTACGAATTCATGGACATGTGACCCATGGCCCTTGGTCAGCTATTCCTTGTCTTACCACCTAGATTTTCATAGAATCTGAGGACAGGAATCCATTGAGGACAGAATCCTGAATGACTGTCTTAAGTGCCTGAAAGCCTGCCTCAGATCCAAGAAGACTAATGTCTTCTTGAATTAAAGAGTTGCTGCATATAGAATATCCTGGCATCACTTTTCAGGAGATGCTTACATGGCTTGGTGGAGGTTAGCAACCAGTTTCTCCTTGGCAGAATTAGAGTTGCTGCTCAAGACTGTTTTCAAATTGTTTGATAGCTTCAGGGAGGTCCGCTGGTGAGCTCACAAATTCAGAAATGGTTTGAGGCTACAAAAGAATTCTTTTCATGTTTGAGCTGTGATCTAAGCCAAGAGCCTTGCAAATTTTGAATCTGTCTTATATTTTCTTTTCTGAATGAGAAATGGGTATAGTTGCTCAGCTCTGATTTTGACAACATGACTTATTTCAAAAACAAATACTCACTCTGTAAAGCAAACCCTATATCCGTCTCCTCTGGTGGCATTTGATTCTGATACAATGTGGTGGCATGGGGATAGATTTTAGACCAGGAAAAGAGAGAGCCTCTCACGTGTGCCCAAAAGACTCATTTTTAAAGATCAGATTGGAGTCTGTCAGGGAGGTTGAATGGACATTCTGATTTTTCCTTTTATTTTCATCCTCTCCCCCCACTCCCTTTACTTTTGGTTTAATTTCTTTTAGGGTCCAAGGTACAAAATTCCATGTTGTAAAACCTTAGGAAAAGTACAGCATCTCAGTGCTCCTGTCTTCCCAAAATTGTTCCTATCAAAAAATACAGATGGAGGAAATAGAAATATCTAAAATGAAACATATGTTCCTTCGTCTTAGATATTTTTATCTTCTTGCCTTTATCAGCAGCCTTGAGTGACAGTTTTATACTTTTGGAAGATTAGAGGGTTGGTTTGTTTTTCCTGAAGAAATAGTTACTTATACCATGTTTGTCTGCCTCAGTTCTTAGAATTCTTTGCCAATTTTTTTAATAGCATGGGTTTGGATGAAGCTTCAGGAATTATTGACTTCATAGAAGTCACTTGTTTTAGGGGCATGTAGGTTTTTGGAGGATAGCACATTGAGTGAAACTAACAGAGAAGTATTGATACCAGGATTAGGAAGTTGGGTGTGTATTTCAATCTCTGTTACAGTGGCAACCAAGTGGCTTGACTGTCTTTAACTTAGTTTTTGCGTCTGCAAAGCAGAGATAGAATTTTCTTTTACCTCCTAGATTCTCAGAGTGTGATGAATTTTCAGTTGTTGAAAATTTCTGCAAATGAATTAAGCAGTGCCTGTAAGGCCACATTGATGGACTAAAAACTGCTAAGATCTAAAGTTGACATGCCATTGAACTTTCTGCCTGAAGACTTACTCAGGAGACTTTGTCTACAGAAGCTTTGCTGCAAAGAACCCCATTACTTTATGGCCAGATTTTTTTCCCATGCCAATGGTAAGCCAGTAGTTTTCCTGCTGACTTCTTGGCTTTTATATGCTCTTCAGACTGGCTAAGTCATACATAATAGGAAGAACTAATTTTCTCCACCTCAGGCTGAACTTGTGATCTTTTTCATCTGATTTCCAGTTCTCAGATTTCCCCAAATCTCTTAGTCGTCTTTCCTAAAGTATTTACAAGGAGACTGGTTTTAACAGGATGCTATGGACTGAATTATATCCTTCACAAATTCCTGTATTGAAGCCTCAGCCCCCAGTGTGATGGTATTTGGAGGTGGGGACTTTGGGAGATAATTAGGTTTAGATGAGGTTGTAGTGGGGCCCTCATGAGGGGATTAGTGCTTTTTTTTTTTTAATATTTTTTAAATTTTCTTTTATTAAAAAATTAATAAAAGTACAGGCAGGGTCTCATTATGTTGGCCAGGTTGGTCTTCAACTCCTGGCCTCAAGCAATCCTCCTGCTCCAGCCTCCCAAAATGCTAGGATTACAGATGTGAACCACTGTGCCTGGTTTCTTCTCTTCTTTTATAAGAGGAGAGCTCTCTCACGTGCTTCTTCTCTTTTTCTCTCTCTCTTTCTCTTTCTGTGCCATGTGAAGATACAATGAGAGGGTGGCCATATACAAGCCTAGAAGAGAGTCCTTACCAGAAACTGACCATGACGGTAGCTTGATCTTGGACTTCCAGTCTCCAAAGCTCTGAGAAAACACGTTCCTGTTACTTAAGCCACACAGTCTGTGGTATTTTGTTATGGCAGCCCGAGCTGACTGAGACGCAGGGAGTTGAGTGTTATTTGAAATATGAACCCGCTGTTGCCAGATCAAAGTTTAATCTCTGTAGTTGAACCCTTGATTTCCCCCACTCTTTTACAGGCATTTGAATCTACTGAAAGTAATTCATACACACATCAGTACATACCTTTAGCAGCTTTTTGAAAATCCTGCTGTTGCTGATTCAGTTTTCAGGGCCCAAATCAGTTTGGGAACTCATGAGTTTGCAGGTCTAGAATTGTAGATGTGGGAAGGGGAGAGAGACATGGATGGGTTACTGGAGGCGCTTGCAAATAAGTGCTTTGTGTTCATTCTTTACGTATTCACCAGGTATCTGAATATCAGGTATATGCTGAGCACTTGGGATACTCAGAGATAATGCTGTTGCACATTTAATTGGTACTTAACACTTAAGAGAAGTGGACACAAATTGTGTTTGTGGGAAGTTTATAATGAATTTAAAGACCCCAATGTATAAAGCCATAAAGAACTCCAGGGAAAGGAAGGCTGAACATGAAAAAAGTTGCAAAAAAGTCCACTCGGGGTTATGGGAGTTTAGAGAAGCAGAGGTTATTCTAATTGAGAGAGTTGGGGACGCTTTAGGGAAGAAGTTGAACTTTATAGGGATGGACATCGGGGTTAGGAAGGCTGAGGACCTGGCACAGCATAAGCCCTGGCTCTGACACAGGTATTTTTGGCAAGTGAATAATGAGGAAGTTGTCCATTCTGGGTGAAGCAGAAAAGAGGAAAATGATATAGATTGTGTCAGATTGTGGAAAGACTTGTTTACCTTGATTTTTTTTCTTTCTCTTTGAGCATTCATGCTGCAATGGTGTGCTGGTAAACTAGCTCTCTAGAGTGGGAGAAAAAAAAAACAGTTTGTAGCATTTGCCAATATCTGTGGTGTAAATACTCCCACAGGGGCCAATTTCAGACTAGCAGTAGATTAACAGATAGCTCACAGAATTCCTGATAATTTAACACATGGTCCTCACAAACTAGTACAAGTTTGCTCTAGCATTCTGTGAAAAACCTGGGCTACTTTCTACATAACAGATAGTTACAGTACCTGCCTGCCCACAGCCTGGACAGAAGACCCAGTTAAGGCCTAGGTAGCCTTGTTTTACACCATCTAAGATTCCTATGGCCATCACTGATTGTCCACGTGCGGACACACTACCCAGAGGCCATTCCATAACCTGGACAATGACATATGGTTTGACCCAAAGAAATACATGCTCAGTCAGTTTCCTTCTCTAGGAAATTTGAATGAAGGAATCCCAATACATTTTGCCATAGGAACAAAAGCTAAAAGGATGTCATCTGGGAATTGAGTCAGTGTCAATCTAAAGTCATGTGGAAGCCAATGTTATGAATGGAAACCACAAGGAAGCTAAGAAAGCTGATTAATAGAGAGAGGGGAGCAGATGTGGAGAGACCCTGCAGCCCTATAGTGGCCCCTGTATTTAGCAGCTTTCCAAGTCCAGGTCTAAAACATCCCTTTTCTGAGGCAACTTGAGTGAGTCTCTGTTCCTTGCAATACAATGGCATCACTGAAAAAGTTTATGTGGCAACTTAGGTTACTTAGCAGAGCTTTCTGTGAATGCAGGCATATCTCCTTCTAGAGCAAATCACTTTATTGATTGACCATAAGATTCATGTTCAATCAATAAAGCAATGGTAAGATGCCATTGCCATAGCATAGAAGTGCAAGGTGAGACAGCAAGTGCTGATATAGAAGCGGGAACAAGTTATCCAGAAGATCTAGTGAAGATATTGATGGAAGTGGCTACACTAACAGCGTGTTTTAAGTGTAGATGAAACAGCCTTCTATTGTAAGAAGATGCTTTCTAGGACTTTGATAGCTAGAGAGGAGAAGTCAATCATGGGCATCAAAGAATGGGTTGACCCTCCTGTTAGGGGCTAATGCACCTGGTGACTTTAAATGGAAAGCTGTGCTCATTCACCATTCTGAAAATCTGAGGGCTCCTAAGAATTACACTAACTCTACTCTGCCTGTGCTCTATAAATGGAATGGCAAAGTCTAGATGACAGTACATCTGTTGACAGCATGGTTTACTGAATATTTTAAACCTACTGTTGAGACCTACAGCTGAGACAAAAAGATTCCTTTCAAAATATTACTGCTCATTGACAATGCACAAGGTCACCCAAGAGCTTTGATGGAGTTGCATAAGGAGATGAATATTTTCATGCCTACTGACACAACATCAATACTGCAGCCCATGGATCAAGGGATAATTTTGACTTTCAAGTCTGATTATTTGGAAGAGTACATTTCATGAAACTGTGGCTGCCATAAATAGTGATTTCTTTGATGGTTTTAGGTATGGTAAATTAAAAACCTTCTGGAAAGAATTCCCCATTCTAGATGCCACTAAGAATATTGGCAATTCATGGGAGGTGGTCAAAAAATCAATATTTTTAAGAGTATGGAAGAAATTGATTCCAGTTCTCATTGATGACTATGAGGGGTTCAAGACTTCAGTGAAGGACATCACTGCAGATGTTGTGGAAATGGCAAGAGAACTAGAATTAGAAGTGGAGTTTGAAGATGTGACTGAATTGCTGCAATCTCATGATAAAACTTGAGCAGATAAGAGTTGTTTCTTAGGAATGAGCAAAGAGTAGTTTCTTGCGATGGACTCTATCTTGGTGAAGATGCTGTGAACACTGTTTAAATGACAACCGAGGATTTAGAATAATCCATAAACTTAGTTGACAAAGCAGTGGCAAGGTTTTAGAGGACTGATTCCAAATTTGAAAGAAGTCATACTGTGGGTGAAATGCTATCAAATAGCATCACGTGCTATAGAGAAATATTTCATGAAAGGAAGTATGAATTGATCTGGCAAACTTAATTGCTGTCTTATTTTAAGAAATTGCCACAGCTGCCCCAACCTTCAGTAATTGCCACCCTGATCCATGAGCTGTTATTAACATCAAAGCAAGACCCTTCACAGCAAAAAAATTAGGAGTCCCTGAAGGCTCAGATGAGCATATGCATTTTTTTAGCAATAAAATATTTTCAAATTAAGGTCTGTACACTTTTTAGACATAATGCTATTACATGCTTAATTGACTGTAGTGTAGACATAACTTTGATAGGCACTTGAGAACCGAAAAATTTGTGTGATTAGCTTCACTGCAGTATTTGCTTTATTGCACAGTCTGGAGCCAAACCCATAGTATCTCTTAGGTATGCCTATATAGCTAATTTTGTAAGGGTAGAGGACAAATCACGTGCGTCTAATTGAGGTTAAAATATGCCCCTGACCTTTATTTCTTTGCCTTCCCTCCCTCCCTGCACTCCTTCCTAATGGCTTGTGATTATTATTTTTTCATTCTTTTTCATTCCAGCAGAGCTGGTTTGGAATTCATGATGTTGAAAGAATAGCTAGTAGGAAAATGTGGTGGGGTGATGTTTTGTTGGCATTTACCATTACAGAAAATCACAAGAAAATGGGAGCCATTAGTAGCAGGGAAAGGAAAATGAGTTCTTTATCTGCAGAGGGCATCTGGAGGGGAGGGTCTGTGAAGATGCCTGGGGGTGCACGGCTCTATTATGAAATACCATTTGAAGGAGGCTCAGAGCACATTTGCGCCTTCATCCCTGTCCGATGTTCTCACCACACGCAAGTTTGTGAATAATTAAATTGTTAGGAAGGGGAAAGTCATGTGTGGTGGTTCTTGCCTGAGGCTTAGGCAGACACACAATGAGGTCACTACTGTGGGAGGCCAGTGGTCCAGGATGCCAGTCTGGCAGTGCCAGGGAAGGATCCTTCCTTTCAATATGCAAACATTGTGAGGGAGTAGGGTGGAGGCAAGAGACCACTTAGAAATCAGCACATGTGAATTCTGCTTCAAACTCTGCCTTGGAACTTCTGGAAGTTTGCCTTTCCAGAAGTTGCTTCTTCATCTATAATGAAGGATGTTGCCAAGAGGATTTTAACTTTTTAAGAGATAAAGCTCCTTTGAGACTGTAATGAAAGCTGTGGATTCTTTCCACAGAAAATGGTGCACGTGTGTCGATGACATTTCACATACAACTTTAGGAAGTTTATAAATCTTTGGGGACTCAAGGATCCCAGCTTAAGAAGAAGTCTTGCATGAGATGGTGTCTGAGGCTTTTTTGTATCCCTACAATTGCATTTTTTTGAAACACTGGATCTTGGAGGGAACCTAGAATGTGAGGTGGGCTCTCACTTCTACCCTCAACGACAGGCAAGCCTGCCCTGCTGGCATTTCATGCAGAAGGCGCAAACAACATGGAAGATTCACGTGTTTTCCTCAAAAGACTCCATACTTCTTTTTTGTTAGAGACAGGGTCTCAGTCTTGCTCTGTCACCTAGACTAGGGTGCAGTGGTGCCATCATAGCTCACTGCAGCCTTGAACTCCTGGGCTCAGGTGACCCTTCCGCCTCTTGAGCTGCTAGGACTACAGGTGCGTGCCACCATGGCTGGCTAATTACATATAGTAGAGATGGGGCTTCGCTGTTTTGCCCAGGCTAGCCTTGAACTCTTGGCCTCATGTGATCCTTCTGCCTTGGCCTCCCAAAGTGCTGAGATTACAGGCACGAGGCACTGCACCCAACCCTCTGTAACCTCTTGATGTGTTCATCCTAAGTGGGAAGAAACAGATAGTAAATGCAAAGTATGTATAGCTTGATGTCAGCGATCAACGCTTTGAAAACAGTGATAAAGCCCAGTGACACTGTAGACAGTGATGGGGCGGGTGCTGTCATCGAGTTAGGGTGGTCAGTTAAGGGCTTCGAAGAGGGGACGTGTGGGAAAAGATGTGAATAAAAGAGATTGAGGCCAGGCGCAGTGGCTCACGCCTGTCATCCTAGCATTTTGGGAGGCTGAGGTGGGTGGATCACTTGAGGCTAGGAGTTCAAGACCAACCTGGCCAACATGGAGAAACCCCATCTCTACTAAAAAATACAAAAATTAGTCAAGTATGGTGGCATGTACCTGTAATTCCGGCTACCTGGGAGGCTGAGGCGCAAGAATCACTTGAGCCTGGGAGATGGAGGTTGTACCACTGCACTCCAGCCTGCACTACTGCACTTCAGCCTGGGCTACAGAACAAGACTCTGTCTCTTAAAAAAAAAAGAGGGATTGAGCCATGCAAATCTAAAATAAGAGCATTATGTCCCTGGAGCTGAATGAGGGGAGGGGACGAGAAGGAGGGGCAGGTGGGAGACAGGTTTGAGACACTGGCAGAGCTGGGGTTGGGGGTAGTTCTGTATCTACTGGGAAAGCAGTTGTCTATACTCAAATAACATCTAATAATAAAGGTTATTCATGAGCCACTCATTCATTTCATAGTCTTGGTTCATTACCAGCAATGGGTTGCTTTAATAAGACAGTGGTCCTCATATCTGGTTGTGTCAACAGCACCTGGATAGCCTGCTTTCTAGAGAACCATTGGAATCAGATATCCCTGTCTTTAGGGAGCTTAACAGTGGAGCATAGGGGAAAAGGATTATGTCTCAATTATTTTGTTCACATAGGAGAATTGCTGGTTTCATAAGAGAAGCACAGAAAGTACCAAATTGAGTTTCAGGAGAGAAAGTAAGTACTTTCTATTGGAGAGGTCAAGAAGGCCCCAGGAACAAGGCCAGTTTTATCACCCATGCAATGGGGATGTTATTAGAACCTCCCACAGCGTTGGAAGGACAAAGTGTATGAGAACCTAGAAAGCTTTCCCCACAGGGCCGGGGATACACCTAGTAAGTGCTCAATAAAATGTAGGTGAGCGTTTTACTTGGGTCTTAAAGAAGGGTTAGGATTTCTGAAATATAAAGTGCTATCCATGGCCAGGCACAGTGGCTCATGCCTGTAACCCTAACACTTTGGGAGGCTGAGGTGGGAGGATCCCTTTAGCGCAGGAGTTTGAGAGCAGCCTGGGCAACATAGCGAGACCACAGCTCTGAAAAAAGTTGAAAAATTAGCCTGGGTTAGTGGCACATGCCTTTGGTCCCAGCTGCTCTGAAGGCTGAGGCGGGAGGATCTCTTGAGCTCAGGAGTTTGAGAGCAGCCTGGACAACATAGTGAGACCTCAGCTCTGCAAAAAATGAAAAAATTAGCCTGGGGCAGTGGCACATGCCTGTGGTCCCAGCTACTCTGGAGACAGGCACGAGGATCAGTTGAGCCCAAGAGATCAGGGCTGCAGTGAGCTACAATCACGCCAGTGCACTGTAGCCTAGGCAACAGAGCAATAACCTATCTCAATAAATGAATGAATGAGTAAATGAATGAACAAATGCTATCTACATAGTTTAGCATCCAGATTTTTTAGAAATACAGTTTCCATCTGAAGAACTATTCAAATCAAAGCAGCCAGCTATTTTTAAAAAATCTGGCTGTTAGCTTTATGAATAGTCTTAATTAACGAGAGGATCAAGATTTTTCCAAATCTAAATCCATCTGTATAACCTTGTTCAGGAAACATTTTGTTCTTGACTTTGGCTTGTGTTTAATCTGATACATTTAAACTGTCTGTGTTATTTATTACTTCATTAATTGGAGCAGCTTTTAAGGACCAACTGTGGGCCAACATTGTGCTAAGGGCCATGGGCAGGTTTTGTGTGGGGTCCTGAGAGAGCTTACATTCTATTCCGGGAAATAAGTCTACACAAAAGTCAAATTATATTGAGACTTCATTATATGGGTACCACCTAGGAAGGGGACTGGGTGTACCTCTGCTGACAACATCTGGATCCCATTTCACTTGCAAAGTCTGTTTTGAAAGGAAATATCCAGATGCATCACATGACTGTGTCCAATTCATCTGAAGTAACTAGAGAGTGTCTGAATAATTTTGTTTCGATGCTTGCAAGAGAGAGGATTGAAAACCCCTTGATGCTGGACTAGACAAAAATCTTGGCAGGGGAGCTCTGTGTTAGGCCAGCTTGATTCTAGATGGAGCCGACACCATCCTCTACCCTCCCCTGCCATTGCATGGAAGTGCTCAGGAAATAGATTAAGGCATGGGGGCTTGGCATTGCTTAATTGACCCGAGGTTTGACTGCCAAAACCCTGAATAAGGATGAATCTGCTGCTTGGAGAATATTCCCTGAGTGATTTAAAGGCTAGTTTCTTGGTTCCCAGAAAAAGGCAAGGTTAATTGTGCGCGGAGTCTTGGAGGTTGTCCACAGTGGTCGTGGGTGGGCGAGTTTGTTAGAAAAGCCCCCGTGACTGGACTCTCGGTGGAGGGGCAGGGTGTGTTTGTTGGAACAGAGGTTGGAAAGTTAAACCCTGGGCTCAGCGGGTGTCTCATCAAGAGAGGAGTTTCCTGTGCATCAGGCCCAGACCTCGGAGACAGGGGAGGTCTCTGTTTCCAGCCTCAAAGGCATGGGCACCAGGGCGGGCTGCAGTGACTTCCCCGGGTCTCTCTGATGTCCAAGGCTCTCCCCACCCAGACGTTTTGTTTCCCAGTAAAGTCGAGAGTCAAGGCATGAATGTAGCAAAGAAAGCTGATAATCTCTAGGTTTTAGCCCCTTCTGGCTGGTGAAGCTGTTTGCAACTTTTCCTCTGGGTGCATCTGGTAGTGTTCCTTTTCTGAAGGCTTTTAACATGTGAGAAACTGGAAACCTGGTTTTTTTTATTTTTACTAGTTTTTACTCTTGTTTAGGGTCTGGCGTTTTCGTTTTCCTCATGTTACATGAGGGTTTAATTAGCAACTGTCTTTGAAATAGCCCTAGGGAAGGATAAACTTTCTTTGTGAATACCTCCTTACCCCCTGCAAAGAGAAGCAGTAATGCAAATTAACACACGAATGTTCATTGCAGCACTGTTTACAATAGCAAAGACCTGGAACCAACCCAAATGCCCATCGATGATAGACTGGACAGGGAAAATGTGGCACATATACACCATGGAATATTATGCAGCCATAAAAAAGGATGAGTTCGTGTCCTTTGTAGGGACATGGATGAACCTGGAAACCATCATTCTCAGCAAACTGACACAAGAACAGAAAATCAAACACCACATGTTCTCACTCATAGGCGGGTGTTGAACAATGAGAACACATGGACACAGGGAGGGGAGCACTACACACTGGGGTCTGTTGGGGAGAAATAGGG
>PVKP010030145.1:0-28161 GCA_004027715.1 Plecturocebus donacophilus
GGGTTGGGGGGGCCTCTCTGTTTCCCCTTGGCTGTGCCTCCCCGGGCCTCCTAGACACACCCACGGCCACTGCACCCCTTCCTCCCTGCCCACCACGGTGCCCCCAGGCTCAGAGCAGGCACCGGAGCGCCTCCTTTGAGAGACTTCCTGCCAGCTCCCCCTCTGCGCTCTTGACCCACAGCAGGGGTCAGCACTGGTTTCTTGGCAACTGCTGATATTCATAAGAGCAGGGAGGAGATCTCACTCCTCCGTCTTCGGGTCCCTAGCACCTGACAAAATAAACGGCTGGCTAAGGAAAGATGGAGGGAGGGAGAGACGAGAGAGGAAAGGAGGGAAGGATGGAGAGGAGGGACGGGGTGGGGGAAGGGAAGGGGGGAAGGAGAAGGATGGAGGGAGGAGGAAGGAACTGGAGCGAGGAGGTCGCCATGGAAGAATTATGCCCTGGGCCATCCAGGCAGACTGAGAAGAAAGCCGGAACCAAGCCTGGGCTAGCCTGGCGGTGGGGGGTCAGGTGGTGGCCATGTCAGGGGCAGCCAGAAGAGCAGGGAGCCCCACAGAGGAGGGAGGCTGGGAGGGTGGGAGCAGTGTCGGGGTGAGGATCCGGTCCCCCGACATCCCTTCCCTGGCGCGAGACCTCAGGCCCAGCCTTCTCCCACCCCCGGCTGAGAAATGGGTGAGAGCTGAGGGAGGCTGAGGCACGGGGCGGTTCGGGGCGGGGTGGGTTCTGGGCCCAGCAGGCCCAACACCCAGGCCAGGGTTCCAGGGGAGGCCAGGTGGGGCGAAGGCCAAGAAGGGTCCGGGGCTGGGCACGAGGGGCTCCTGGCACCCAAGCACTTTGCCTGTGCCATCCTCTCACCCCGGGTCACCAAGGATGGCAGCGGGCCGGTGCCTTAGCTCTGAGCCACATGAGAGGTAGGTGGGCCAGATGAGCTGGGGAGGTGCCAGGAGGGGCCATGGCAGGGGAGACCCCCTCTGCCAGCCCCCAGGACACTGAGCCCCGGGTAGTGACAGCCAGCAGGGAAGGTTGCAAACAGGGGGTGGAGGCTCCTTGGCTTTGGGGGTTCTGAGTGGAAGCACATAGGGGTCCCCTAAGAGGCCCCCAAATGCTGCCCCACAGTGAGAAGACCTGGAGAGGCCCTGCAGGGTCCCCCCACCCCCCGTTTACAAAGGGCTGCCGATGTCAGAAGGCAATGCTGCTGGTGGGGGCTGGGCTTTCTACCTCACCAAGCCTCTGCCCACCCGAAGGGCCCAGAGAGAAGGGCCCCCAGCTGCGGGGGACGGGGCACAGTGCCTCCTCCCTGTGTGATGGAGTGGGGCCCACGGTCTCCTTTCTCACGGCCTTCCTGGGCTGACCCTGAGTCCCTGCTTGGCCATGCGGGCTTCCGCATATAAAGCCCATGAGGGCAGAACCTCCCATCCCCGGAGCTTCCAGCTCCCTGTGACCATGCCCCTGTGTCACCCCCAGCACTGGGCTGGTGCCATGGAGGAGGGAGGCTCCACCCTCCCCCTCAATCAACACACAGAGTTCCATCCTCCCAGGGTTGTGAGGAAAGCCAGCTCTGCAGGCAGATGTCCAAGTCCAGGCGCCGCCTCCTCCAGGGAGCCTTCCAGATGTGATCTGTGTGGCAGAGGCTCAGAAGGACCTGGGTGTGGGGATCCTAGCAGGAGGTAGGGGACCCAGCCATGGCAGGTGGCTCAGCCTCCTCTCACAGCACAGCACAGGCTCCAGGGGCACTCGCCCAGAGCATCCACCTTGGGGAAGCAGGATGCTGGTGCCAGCAGAGAGGGTCCCAGTGCCTCCTGCGGAGTGGGAGTCACCCATCCATTTTACAGCTAGACTCCAGGCCCAGGAAGTTGAGGCTGGGGTTGAGTTCTCACCACTGGGAAGGGGGCTCCTGGAGACGCTTCCTGGCACTGGCTCCCTGCTTCCCCAGGGCCAGCATGTGACCCCAAGTGCCCACTGTCCTAGCCTCCTGGCACTCCCGGGCAGCGTGGTTCCTCCCTCCCCACCGGGGTTCACCTGGGGCTGCTGTGTGTCCCTCAGGTTCCTCCAATCAGCACCACCCCTGTCCTTGTGGTCCCTGTCCTGGCTGGGTCTCACCCCGGGTCACCAAGGATGGCAGCAGGCCGGTGCCTTAGCTCTTAGCTCTACTCTGCACCCCACCCTGGGGCAGTTGGGGGCTCTTGGCTCTCTGTTCCTCTGAGCCTCTCCCCCAAGAACCTTCTGTGGCTCCGATGGCCCCGAGCTTAGCTGCCATGTGCTGCTAGGATCCTCCTGAGCCCCTGCTCCCAGCAGGCCAGGTGTGCCGGACCTCTGTCCCCTCCATGCCCTCAGGTCTGTTCCCTCTAGGAGTAGCACAGGGAAGAGACCCAAGAACTCTGGCCCCGTGACTGCAGCGCCTCCTGTCCCCCAGCACAGAGCCAGGCACTTTGCTGGATTAACCCGCTTGGCCCTTACGACGGGGACTCAGGCCCAGAGCGGCTGTCTGGCTGTCGGCGCTGCCAGCACTGGGGGCGAGGCGGGCTGGAGACCCTGGCGGAGGGGCTGGTTCTCGGGCTCTCGCTTCTGTGCTCCCTTTCTGCCTGGATGCACGTGGTCCACCGTGGAACCAGCCTCAGGCCACGGACAGCACCCTTCGCGTGAGGCCCCATTGGCCCAGGGGAGACAGGCAGGAGCCTTGTGCTTGGGATGGGGGCCCTGGCCTGCTAGACCTTCCCCTGCGCTCTCAGGCTCAGCTTCTCTCTGGCTGTGGCTGCTCTCAGTCACCTCCCACCATCTCAGGCTGCTGCCTTCAAGGTCTTGCAGAAGTCACCCAGCCCAAAGGGCCGGGGTGAGGCCTCCTGCCGCGGTGCCTGCCCCTCGGCCCCTGGTGGCAATGTGTCCCCGAGGGGGTCCCTGCTGCTCTCCAGGCTGCTCTTGCCCCCAGGTGTCCCCAGTGCAGCCAGGGCGGCTCCTCCTGAACCACAGCTCTGGGGAGGGGCCTCGGGGACCCTTGCTTCCCCGCTCCAATTGCACAGAGAGAGTAGCTCCCTCTTCCCGGGGGCTCATTACCTGGCCTCAGCAGGCAGAGGCTAGGATCCTGCTCACTGGGGTGTCTCCCTCTCCCACTGGCCCTGGACTACAAGGAAAAGGGTTGACTCCCACCCCGCCCATACCCAGCAGGGTGCAGGCACAACGAAGAAGGTGCTGGAGGCCCTGGGGGGAGGCTGGGCCTGTGCCAGGTGTTGGCGGACAGGTTTCCATCCCTACACCCCGGCCCTAGGCGGATGGCGCGTGCCCCTCCCGCTGCCCCACCTGTTACCCACCTGCTGGCCCCAGGCTGTCTCTGCTCCTGGCTCCCCTCCCAGCTGCATTCCCAGCTGCCTCTCCAGGGAGGAGTGACAGCTTGGCCATGTCACACCCTCAGGCCCCTCCCTGGGCTGCCCCCTCCCTGGGGCAGGACCCCTGCATGTTGCACAACCCAGGGGCCAACCGACAGGGGCTCCCGGGCTGTGGGGTGTGGGTGCTGCCAGCTGTGCCACCGCATTTGCCCTGGCTTCTCAGATAGAGCCCAACTCACACTCTGAAGCCCGTGTCATGAATGCCATGGTAGGCAGCTGGTGGTGGCAGGGACACTCAGGGCTGCTCTCCCACCGCCCTCTGGAAGCCTCGGCCAGGAATGGCCCCTGTGGGCACTTTTTGCCTCTACACTGTGCTGTGTCTCTCTGTCTGGGGCTCTGCGGTGACTTGAGGGGCAAGTCTATGACCCCAAGGGAAGGTGGGCTCATGAGGGGACCAGAGACCTCGGTGCTGTGCAGGGAGCCCCGAGCCACCTGGTGGGAGACCAACCAGCTCCCCACGCCTCCTGCCAGCTCCCTGTGGTGTCCAGGGGACCTGTCATCAGGCCTGAAGGAGGAGCTCCCCCTCGACATCCTCCCTGCAGCCCCCACTCCTTGAGAGAGCCTCCTCACTCCCCAGGACTCCAGAAAGGACCCTCTCCGCCAGCCTCTAGGCTCAGGACAGCCAGGTGGAGCGGCCACAGGGGCTGCCTGCAGAGGGCAGAATCTGGACAGGGACTGAGCCCCACACCCATTCTGGAAGCATCCGAAGGGGAATGACAAAGGCAGCTGGGCATGCTGGGCGGAGGACAGGCATTGTCGGGCCCTTGGTGGAAACTGGGAGGTAGAAGGGGGGGCTGTGGCAGAAGGAGAAGAAGGGCTAGTATCCCCAGTCAGGGGGTGGTGGGCAGTAGATGAGGCCGGCCGGAACAGACCTGAACTTGGGGAGCCCCACTCAGAACGAGGCTTTCATCAGAGTTCTGTGCATACTGGTGTCCTTGGCTGGGGGCCAAATTCCGAAGTGGAGCCTGGGACTGTGAGGGTGTGGGGGTGCACCAGGGTGGGAGGTGGATGGATGGAGCCTCCCCACTGCCTGGCCCTGTGGGCTGAACCCTGGACCTCGGAGCCAGAACAGACACAGGAAATCGCCTAATTGCATTTGCGCAGGAACACCAAATCCCTCGCAGCTGCACGGGGCTGAGCCAGGGCCACAGGCGGGTCGGCCATCCCAGAGTCCTGACAGCTCCACCGAGCCTGCCAAGGGGCCTGGACTGCTGGCCGGGGGGCGCCTTTCCCAGGCCAGAGGCCCCCACCCCACCCCAGGAGAGCTGCCCCCCTTCCAGTTCCCAGAACGGAGCCCAGCTGTGGAATAGTGAGGGGGTGAGGTCATGGGGAGGGGGCCAGCATTACTCATATCCTGCGGCAGGCGGAAAGGGAGGAGATGGGGAAGGGGGCCCAGAGGCCTCCTCGTCCTCAGGCTGCTGGGTCAGGGGCCAGGGTCCGGTAGGGCTTCTCCCCGGCATTGGGTTTTAGGAGAGACGCTGGCAGGAAATGCTTTCCCTGCACCCCGACTCTGTCCCCAGGCCCCTCGCCAGGGAGAGCTCCGTCGGGGTGATCATAGAGGAGCCCAGCTCGGCAGGGATGAGGTTCCCAGAGCACACACCCTGGCCTCCTGCCAGGGCCGGCACCGCCGTTGTCGGGGCGATGCAAGGCAAACAGTCAATGTTTGCCTCCCGAAAGCGAGGCTGCGGCGCCCTGCAGGGATCCCTGGAGGGGACGTGGTCCCCTTGCTCCCAAGCCTGCCTGCACACGCGTGTGGATGCCAGGTGTTGCCATGGGTGAGCGCATGCGTTCTTGCATGTGCCTGGGGCGCGGGCGGGTGTGCCTGTGTGGCCAGAGCATGGGCTCGTGGAGAACGTGCTTGAGCCAGTGTGCCCCTGCGTGTGACCCGGGCCTGGGGACTCCCGATGCGGGCCAAGCTCTGTATGTTGGGCATGAGCTGTGAGCAGAGCGAGGGCCTCTGTGGGGCTGTGGGGAACTGGACTTGTTGCCCACAGGAGTGGACCCAAGGAGACGTGTGCACGTGAGCACCTGGGGTCTCTGCACTAATGTGTGCTCCCCAGCCCGGCTCTCCCCACGGCTTGGTGGAGGGGGTCTTCGGATCTGGAGTGAGGGCCCTCGCCCTACCAGGAGCCCATGTCCAAGCAGAAGCTGGGGCTCCGTCTCATGCCCCAGGCCCAGGGGCACAAACCCCAGCTGAGCCCTGGCCCACATGGAGGGACTGGGACATGGGAACCTGGGGAGCCACATGGCCAGGCTCCCCCCTCTATGGAGGCCCTCCCCCTCCTCAACACTCTGCCCCAGCTCTGTACCAGCCCGGGTTTGGAGGGGCTGGGGTGTGAGTGAGCACAAGGGCCCCTGCACCCCTGAGCTCTGCCTCCCCAAGTGGAACGAAGTCCAGCAGCCCCCAGCCCTGCTGAGGCCAGCAGCGGCGGGAAGCCCGGCCTCATCTGCCCGGATGATGGGAGCCAGGTGTGGGGAATTAAGTGGCTTCCTCGGGGGCTGGGAGTTGAAGGCACTTCTGAGGAGCAGGACAGGCGGGCGGATTCGGGAGTACAGGGGGCGGGTGCGCAGGCGGCTGGGTTTGCGTGGCTGGAGTCCCCTGTGGCTTCAGTGGGGGGAGTGGGCCTTGAACATGGGCCTGCAGAAGGGCCTGGCTTTTGTCTGAGAGGCTTAGGGGAGACTAGGCGAGATTAGATCATGCTTTGGCAGAGCATGCTTTCTGGCCAGGGGACGGGGGCCCGGTGGGGATCCGGCTGCAGGGTCAGGCAGCGGACACTGGCCGGGAAGAACAGAGACCCCAGCAGGCAGACCCCAGCCCTGCTCCTTGTTCTGGCCTGGGCTCCCTCCCTGGGTCTCGGATAATAATCTCTGTAGGATCATAGAGACCCTAGACCCCCACCCTTGGCTCTAGGAGGGCAATGGGAGGTGGCACTGTGACAGCTACGGCCACAGTGTCTGCAGGACCTGGGCCATCTGAGAGCTGCTGGGCAGGGGTTCCGACTCCCAAGTCCAGGCCACCTGTGTCTTCCTCTGTCCCCGGTCAGGGCGTGTGAGCCCCTGAGAAGCCATGGTGTCAGGCTGTGAGAGCAGAAGCGCTCCCTTATCTCAGTTTTCCCATCTTTGAAACAGCTCAATCGACCGGGCACAACTTTGGGAGGCTGAGGCGGGTGGATCACCGGAGGTCGGGAGTTCGAGACCAGCCTGACCAACACAGAGACACTCCATCTCTAATAAACAATACAAAACTAGCTGGGCAAGTTGGCACTTGCCTGTAGTCCCAGCTACTCGGGAGGCTGAGGCGGGAGAATCGCTTGAACTCAGGAGGCGGAGGTTGCAGTGAGCTGAGTTCGAGCCATTTCACTCCAGCCTGGGCAACAAGAGTGAAACTCCGCCTCAAACAACACCAACAATAAAGAAACAGCTCAGAGAGACTCCACAGAGCACGCTGAAATCAGGATGGGGTGGGGTTGGGTGAGCCGACCCCACAGGGTCCCCCCAGCTTTGGGGTTAGGCCCAGGCAGGAGCCCAGGGCCTCGCTGAGCAGAGCTGGTGGTGGGACAGAAGCTGTCTGCCTGGCTGGCCAAGTGCAGGCTCTCCTTTCCTCAGCCTTGGACCTCATGGGGGCCGCTCTCCCCAACACACCCTGCCTTTGGGGTGCAAGAGGGAGCACCTGCAGTGGGGCTGGAGGTGCCGCCTGGCGGTACGCTGCGGCCCGTCTCCCTGGATACTATCTTCTTCTGGGCCCTCCAGGGTCAGCTGGGTCTGGGTCCTGGCTTTGAGGGAGGGGCAGGCTGGGAGAGGGGGACAGAGGGCCCTTGTCCTGTTTCTTCAGGCCTGAACGGGCCCTCAAGGGCACGGGAGGCCCAGATCCTCACAAGGCTCTGGGACCCTCGCCTGGGCCAGAGGGCACCTCATGACCACGTGCCCAGCCTCTATTTAAAGATGGACGAGGTGAGGCCCGAGGGCCGGCCTGGGACTGTCCTGTGGACCGTCCTGTGGACCAGGGCTGCCCGCACCGTGTGGCCCCAGCAAGGCCTGCGTAGACAGGACCAGTGGGTGCAAAGCAGCACCTGTCTTGACTGTGGCGTGACTGTCCACTGTCCCCCATCAGGCTCACTGCTCAGTGCAGCGTGGAGGACGAGGAGGAGGCTGCCCCAGAGCAGTGCCAGCATGAGCGAGACAGGCAGCTGCAGGCCCAGGACGAGGACGGAGACGGCCATGTCCAGGAACAGCCAGAGCAGGAGACGCTGTGAGCGGCCCCGCCCACCTTGGGCTCCAGCCCCTATCTGTGCACCCTGGGGCCTGGGCAGAGGGGGAGGTCAAGGGACTGCGCTTGAGGGGACCCAGTGTAGGAAGACAGCGAGGAAGGCCCCCAGGAGTAGGCGCAGGAGTGGGCGAGTGCTGCTGGGGCAAAGGTGGCTGAAGCCCTGGGCGAGGGTCTGCCAATGCCTGGCTGCCTCCTGGGCGCTGACCCAGGCGCTGTGCCCCGACTCTGGTCCTTGCTTGGACTGCCTCTGACCCCAGCCACGTGGCCTGGCCCGAGCCCCCCACCAGACTCCCCCGCCAGTGACTCACAGAGCCACGTCCAACTTGGCGGCCAGGCTGGCTTGCTTCCTCCCCGGGCCCAGGAGGCCTCCACGGCTGGGCTGGGCTGTTTTTGCAATAATGCTCCCCTTCTCCTGGCCTCTTTTGTTCCATTTTCTCCGAGTCAGCAGCCTTGAACAGAGTGGGGTGCAGCAGTCACCATGGTGAGGCCCTCAGCCACCCCACCAAGAGCCCCAGCTCTCCAGGGCTCACCCCACCACATGGGAGGCCTGAGAAGTTGGGACTTGGGAGGAGCCTGGGGGCCAGGGCGGCCCTGGGGGAGCCTCAGGATGATGGGGGAAGCACAGACCTACCCTCAGGAGCCCCAGACTGATGGGGGAGGCATAGCCTGCTCTTAAGGAGCCACAGGCTGACAGGGAAGGCTCCAACCTGCCCTCCAGGAGTCCTAAACTGATGAAGGAGGCACAGCACAACCCTCAGGGAGCCCCACGCTGATGAAAAACACACAACCCTACCCTCAGGGACCCCCAAACTGATGGAGGAGGCATAATCCTGCCCTCAGGGAGCCCCAGGCTGACGGAGAAGGCACAGCCCTGCCCTCAGGGAGACCCATACTGATGAAGGAGACATAACTCTGCCCTCAGGGAGTCCCAGACTGATGCGGGAGGCACAGCCATACCCTCAGGGACCCCCAAACTGATGGGGGAGGCACAGCCCTGCCCTCAGGGGGCCCCAGACTGATGCAGGAGGCACAGCCCTGCCCTCAGGGACCCCCAAACTGATGGGGGAGGCACAGCCCTGCCCTCAGGTATACTCTGACCACAGGAGACACAGCCCAGAGCCAGCTCTCTGGCACATAGGGTCCCCCACACTTGGAGCCCAGGGCCTGAGCAAGCGCTATGAGGTGAGTGGCACCTCCGGGCAGAGGAGGTAGCAGCCGCCCAGTCCTAAGCTCCCTCCTGCTACCCTCAGCCTCAGCCTGAAGGCCTCGGAGGCCCCTGAACTGGATGAGGATGAGGGCTTTGGTGACTGGTCCCAGAGGCCAGAGCAGCAGCAGCAGCGTGAGGGGGCCCGGGGCACCTCAGACAGCGGAGAGCACCCCCGGTGCAGGAGTCCTGAGGGGGAGCAAGAGGACAGGTGAGTGGGGGCCTCAGGGTGGTCGCTGGGCAGAGCAGGGCTCCCACTGGGTCTCAGGGTGGGCGCTGGGCAGAGCGGGTCTCCCTCTGGGCCTCCAGGGTGGGCACTGGGCAGAGCGGGGCTCCCTCTGGGTCTCAGGGTGGGCACTGGGCAGAGCGGGGCTCCCTCTGGGTCTCAGGGTGGGCACTGGGCAGAGCGGGGCTCCCTCTGGGTCTCAGGGTGGGTGCTGGGCAGAGCCGGGCTCCCTATGGGCCTCCAGCCTGAGCCTGAGCAGCCACCCCACGATCCCCTTTCCAAGCAGCCCCTGAAATGCCCCCATGGCCAGGAAAGGGGGAGAGAGAAGGGGAGGGAGGAAGAGGGCGAGACAGCATGGCGGCCTGCGAGGGGCCGCGAGGAAACCTCGCTCCGGGGCTCCCCAGAGCCCCTGGGCCCCATCCAGGCAGCTGCGGGGCCGGGCGGCTCCTGCCACATCAGCACACAGCTGCGGCTGCTTCTGTAATGGAGGCTGAGAGCCTGCAGCCGCCCCTTCCTCCCTCGGGGCTGGCTGATCTCCATTCCCACGGAGGGGAGCAGGTATTTCCAGATGTGCGTGCCGGAGAGTCGGCCGGGGGGGACGCAGTTTCCAGATGTGTGGATGTGTGTGCCTGTCTTAACCCCAGCAGGCCCGAGAGGGACTGCTCCCGAGCCCCACATCACTACCCACACTCAGGGTTCCTGCCGTCTCAGTCCGGGGCAGCCGGGATGCGTCCGACTCCAGCCCTGCTTGGGACCCCGTGGCCTTGAGTGGGACCAGAGCCCATGGCTGGGTGGCAGTTCTCCCTGGTCGTCCCGGCCCCTCTGAGACCCCCAGAGCTCTAGGGGCTGGTGTTGCTGAGCGACGCTCCCTTGTCCTCCTACAACCAGGCTCCCACTCCCCAGGAGCCCCTGGTCCTGGCCTGGCGCAGCGCCCACTGCCCCCCTCCCCAGGCCTTGGTTTCCCCATAGGCGCCTGAGAGTCAGAGGCCCCACATTTCTGAGATGGGGCCGCTCCCTCCTCCCTGGCCTCAGGCCTTGGCAGGCAAGGCTGCTCCCAACAGCAGGGGGCACTTTGACTCTTCGGTGGAGCCTGGCTCTGCGGCTGCCACCCCAGCCCCCCTCCACCTGCCTGGCCGCAAGGCCCTGCTCCTGAATGGCCCCTCTGTGTGGCTGCTGCTGGCTCAGACCCCTGCCCACCTTGGGCGGGTGGGTCTGGGTCTTGGCTGGCACACACACCCACAGGCCTGAAATCATGGAAAATTCGAGAATTTCCCATCTTCTCCTCCAGGTTCAGTCCTGCTCAACTGCAGAGCCGCTGGAAGCTGCCAGCTGGCTGGCCTCCCCTCCCCCGCAGCCGGCAGCCCCTTGGCCCCGCTCCTGAGTGACCTGGCCCCTATCTCTGCCTGGCCTTCCAGATGACCCAGGCTCCAGCCCCCCACAACACCCACAGGCCCCCACAGGGAGCAGAGCAGGAATCGTGACCCCAGGGACCCTGCCAGACCAACCGGAGGGCGAGCAGCTGCCAGGCAGAGGCCCAGCCAGAAAGCTGGGGGTTGAACCCAGCCTCCGTGCTTAGGGGACCCTCAGTTGGTAGGGCCCTGCCTGGGGGGGACTGGGCAGTTCCCCAAGAGTCTCAGGCCCTGACACAGAGGCCCAAGCAGACTGCGCTGGCTCTGAGGCCACTGGACCTTCTTACCCAATAGGCTTGGTCTCAACAAGCCTGACTGCCCTCATTTTACAGATGGGGAAACTGAGGCTTGGAAATGAGAAGGGACCAACCAAGCAATCCAATGGCCCTAGGACAGCTTTGCCTCCGTTTTCTTCCACAGGCTCGGCCCGCACGCCTGTGAAAAGGATGACGGTGACGAAGGCCACCTGGAGGAGTTGAGTCTCAGCAGGGAGGGGCCAGACCCAGAGGACACCGTCCAGGACAACCTGGGGGCCGCCAAGCCCGAGGAGGAACAGAAGGTGATGGCTCCACCTCAGAGAGTCTGGGTACCCCCCACCCCGGGATGAGTCTGCCTTGGCTGTCTACACCACTGTGGGTCCTATGGGACTAGCCCAGAGGGGTCAGCACCACACACCCTCCACCTTGCAGCCCCTTCTGCCTCACATTCTTAGGGAGGGTGAGACTCGTTGACCCTCTTGCAAGCTCCAGAGATGGTTCCCCAGACTCCTCAGTCCCTCGCCACCAGCTCCAGAACGGGAGCATGTCAGGGCCCCGGAGAACCTGAGGCCCAGGGAGGGGACAGCATTTATTCCCGCAGGAGCTGGGCGGGGCAGGAGGGGTACAGGCAGGGGGTCACCCGGGGTGTCTGGCTGTTTTTTTTCCTAGCACCAGAAATGTCAGCAGCCCAGGACACCCAGCCCCTTGGTCTTGGAGGGGACCACTGAACACAGCTCGCCTCCCCTGAGCCCCACCACCAAAGTAGGTCACGCTGCAAAGCCCGCCGTCTTCTCCCCTCTCCCAGACTCATCCCCAAATGGCCAATCCCACATGCCAGCCACAGGAAGACCAGGCCCAGGCCCGGCTTTTGTCCATTATTCCCCCGTTGCCTGGCGCTCAGCAAACCCCCGTGATACGAGGGTTGGGGGTTGGATTGGTGGATGGAGTAGCTGGGGGGATGGAGGGTGGGCTTTGCCCCGGCTGCTGCAGGCTCGTGTCTCTCTCCACCCTCTGCAGCTCATCGACAGGACCGAGTCTCTAAACCGCTCCATAGAGAAGAGGTCTGTCTGACTGTCTGTCTGTCTGTCTGTTTGTCTGTCTGTCTGTTTGTCTGTCTGTCTGCTTTCTGGACTCAGATCTTAGGTTTCCCCAAGAAGGGGTTGAAGGGAGTCACAGGGTAGAGACCTGGAGAGCACAGGAGGCTCTGGGAGAGGCTCGAGTGGGTTGAGGGAACCCTTGCGGGGAGACATGGGGCCTGACACATCTTCTACCCGCCAGTAACAGCGTGAAGAAGTCCCAGCCAGACCTGCCTGTCTCCAGGATCGACCAGCGGCTGGAGCAATACACCCAGGCCATCGAGGTATGACCTGGCTCCCCACTGCGGCCAAGCCTCTCCTCCATCCTGGCACCGTTCCTTCATCCAACCAATGCCCTTCATCCGATCAAGGCCACCTTATTCCACCAACACCCTATCCAACCAATACATCTCCATCCAATCCATGCCCCTCCACCCAACCAATGTCCCTCCATCTAATCAATGTTCCTTCATGTAATCAATGCCCCTCCATTCAATCAATGCTACTCCATCCACCAATAATATCCCATCCTATCAATGCTCCTGCATCCAGTTGATGTTCCTTTATACAACCAATACTCCTGCCAACCAATACTCTTCCAATTATTCAATGTTCCTCCAATCAGTGGCCTTTATCAGAACAACACTCCACCATCCAATCAATGCCCCTCCATCCAATCAATGCCCCTTCATCCAATCAATGTCCCTCTGAGCCAGTCAGTTCTCCTCTATCCATCGATGCTTCTCCATCTGACCAATACCCCTTCATCCAACCAATACTCATCAATTCAATTAATGGCTCTCCATGTAACCAGTGCCCTCCCCAATCAATGCCTCTCCATCCAATCATTGCTCCTTCATTCAACCGATGTCCCTGCATCCGACCAATATTCCTTCATCCACCAACTCCCTTCAACACAACCAATGCATCTTCATCCAATCAATGCCTTTATTCATTCAGTGCTTCTCCATTCAATCAATTCCCCTCCATCGAAGCAAAATAGTTTCATCCAATCAGTGCCTCTGCTTCTAATCAATGCCCCTCTATCCAAACAGTACTTCTCTCTCTAATCAGGACATCTCCATCTAAACAGTATCCTTCCATCCAACCAATACTCCTCTGCTAAATCAGCGCCGCTTTCTCCACCCAGTGCACCTCCGTCCACCCAGTACTCATTTCTCCAACAAGCACTCCTCTTTCCTACCAGCATTCCTCCATCCGATCGGCTCTTCTGTGTGATTAATGCCCCACCGTCCACGCACGACTCCTTTATCCAGTTAACACCTTTCCATTCAACCAACACTTCTGATTTCAGTCAATGCCCCTTCAACCAACCAATATTCACTCCTCCATCCAATCAACGTTCCTCTATCCAACCAACACGGTTCTATCAAACCAATATTCCTGCATCCAATTAACGCCTCTCTATCCAACCAGCAATCCTCCATCCTATTAATGTTCCTGTCTCCAATCAATATTCCTTCATCCAACCAACACCTCCCCATCCATTCAATACGCCTCCATTCACTGCTCCTCCAATCAGTCAATACCTTTCCATCCTACCAGTGGCCCTCAATCCAACCAATACTCCTTCATCCAATCAATGTCGTTCCATGCAATCAATGCCCCTTCATTGAACCAATATGGCTCTATCCAACCAATACTACTCCATTCAATCAGTGCCCCTCCATCTAACAAATACCCCCACATATAATCAGTACTCCTCCAACCAATCAAAATTCCTTCATCTATCAACACCTTTCTATACAACCAATACTGCTCCATCTAATCAATGCTCTTCCATCCAACCAATACTCCGCCATCTATCCACCGTTCCTCCATCCATTCAATGCCCCTGCCTCCAGCCCATGGTCCCCCGGCCCTACCTCTTGAGCAGCTTAGAGGCAGACCCACATCTGTCCTGTGCGCCGCCGTCTCCCTGGTGCTCTTTAGGGCAGGGAGGTGTCTCACAATTGCATCGAATAAAGGAAAGCACATTGTTTCAGTGATTCCCACTCTAGGCCTATATTGTGAAAGCACTTTCAGGGAAAATACACAGACAAAGCACAGAGCTGCCCAGCCTGACCCTCTGATGTGTCCACGGTGGCCATTCACTTAGGTAATCCTGGTGCTTTGCCTCCTCTGCAGACCTCTGGCCGGACCCCCAAGCTAGCCCGCCAGGCCTCCATAGAGCTGCCCAGCATGGCTGTGGCCAATACCAAGAGTCTTTGGGAGACTGGTGAGGTACAGGCTCAGTCTGCGGCCAAGACACCGTCCTGCAAGGTAAGGAGCTCTCCAGGAGTAAGGCTGGGTTGCAGAGTCAGTGCCTGGGAGTTTAGCAGCAGGCCAGGTTTCCTTGTTAAGCAAGCGTGGGACTGTCCAGGAGGCAGTGTGGGTACACAGAACACCGGGGCGTTGCGGTTGGGTCGGGTCACCCTCGCTGGCGTTGATGGCTGTGCTGGCCGAGTGGAGGTGGATGGCACGTTTATTCCTTTCCCTGCCTCTTCCACTGGGATCGCACAGAAAAAGATTATTTAGGCAGGTCCCAGGGCCCCTGGCCAGGTAAGGCAAGGTATGAGAGAAGGGCTCAGGGCTTCTACTCCCTGAGATCCAGGGGTCTGCCCTTGTGACACGTCCTTCTGCTGCCCCCAGGATATTGTGGCTGGAGACATGAGCAAGAAAAGCCTCTGGGAGCAGAAGGGAGGCTCGAAAACCTCGTCAACAATTAAGGTAGAGCCTACATGTGGTTGGTGCAGGCAGGGTGGGTGCCGCAGGGCAGGGCAAAGAGGGGCTGTCCTCTGTGCATCTGGGAGGGCTTCCCAGAGGTGGAGGCAGCCTCATCTCCCTTCTGCTGCTCTCACCTTCACTCTTGGTCTCCTTCCCCAACAGAGCACCCCATCTGGGAAGAGGTATAAGTTTGTGGCCACCGGGCATGGGAAGTATGAGAAGGTGCTTGTGGAGGGGGGCCCAGCGCCCTAGGCCTCCCATCTTGGTGAGTCCCTGACAACCCACAGAGCAGGATGAGGTGCACACATGTGTATCGTGCTGGGAACGTGGTGGCCTGGAGGGGGCCCGGACCGCTGTTGCAGGCTGCAAGGGTGGGCTCCAAGTTGGCCAGAATCCAGACCAGCTCTGTCTCCCAGCCCTGTGCAGACACTGCCTCCCTCACCCAACTCCAGATTCAAATTCTCTGTTCGTTTCACCGGAGTCAGCCTGGCTCAGCCGCTGCTCCACCAGGGAAGCTCAAGCCTCCCTTCTGGGACTCCCCAAAAGCCCCAGCAGGGCTCATGAGGGAAGCGAGGGCAGCCTGGCCACCACAGGGCTAGCACTGAAGGAAGCGGGTGTCATGGAGCTCCTGGAGTTCGGTTTCCGCCCCTTTGTGTGCTGGGGGTCCTTAGAGGGGCAGAAACTTAGGTCCTACTCCCTGTGCCAGCCGAGGGCCATTCAGGGATCCAGATGCCCTCCCCCTCCTATGCTGCAGACAGAGCAGTGCCACTCCTGCCATGGTGAGACACACGTTTATTAGTGACCTGGGGCCCGAGCTCCGTTTCCAGCTCCCACTACACCCAGGGTGGGGCAGCTGGCCTCCTCCCATCTTTCCCTGCTAAACCCCTACTCTCAAGCAGCTTCAGCAGAGGCTTTTTCTGGTACCTCTGAGTCCCCCTCCTGCGGCTGGCAACACCCCCAGAGCCTGGCTGACTGCCGACTGGGGCCCTCCACTGTCCCGACCAGGGCCACAGCCCCTGCTCGGCCCCACTTGGCCAAGCTGCTCTCACAGGGCTGGGACTGAGGGCTCCCTCCTCCTCCGGCTAGCAAAGCCTGGGCATGGCCGATGCTGAGACCCTCTCTCTCCCACCAGCGAGCCCCTTGAGTTCTGCCCCCCAGGCTGTCAGTCCAGGCGGGAAGCAGAGGTGGGCCGTGAGAGGAGAAACTCTGGGCCCTCCTCCACCCCTGACGAGCCCCTCCCTGCTTGTCCCGAGCACTTGTATCGGTGCCAAGTCCCACGCTGGCTGGGGGCTCCCCCCTGCACCCCAGTCCCAGGGTCTGGCTCTGCTATCAGGAAGTGCAGGCAAAGAAAGTGCTGACTCTGCTCCTGGCGCTGCCGACCGGGCCGCCTGACCACGCCCACGCCTCCGCGAGCAGAGATCTGCCCCCAAACCTTTGACAGCAAGAGGGAGGAAAAATGTGAGGCCCAGGGGCCCCCGAGGAGCCTAGGCTCAGTCAGTCGGGGCAGTGCTCTGCCATCTTACCTAAACTTTTCACCCCAAAGCCCCATCCCACCTCCCAACGCGGACCCTCCTCTGTTCCCCTCACACCACTGCAGCCCAGGGGCTCCAGCTCACCCTCTCTGCCCCGTCCATCTACCACCCTCCTGACATCCAGACTTCTGGCAGCACCCATGTGTCCTCCTCAGGCTGCCCTGCACCCCATGCCCCTTGGGCCCTGGCACATCCTCATGCAGCAACTGTGGGCCCCCAGCTCGAGCCTCAGCCCCCTCTTTGTCCACCCCGTGGTCCTGGGCCCTGGGAGCCGTTCCGGCCACTTCACGGGAGCCTCCAGCCGGTTGCCGTGCGGTTGAAGTTCTTGGGCTGGGGGTTCAGCTCCAGGATGGAGCGGGCTGTGGGAGGGGGCCTGGCAGCTTCCTGCAGCTTCCGGGCGTTGAAGCGAGGCCGGTACAGGAAGGGCAGGCGGGCGAGGCCGGCCGGGGTGCGCTCCCCACCGCTGGGCCCTGCCAGGCGCCCTCCGGCCTCTACCACGGACATGCGGTACAGCACAGCATCCCACATCCTGGAGGCCCGGGAGGCGGGGGCCTGGGACGTGGGGGCCCGGGGCACCTCCTGCTCCGTGGGAGCGGGTGCCTCCGGCTGCAGGCTCTGCTGTGGCCCCGGGCACGGAGGCTCCACGGCGTCCTCCAGCAGCTGCTTCTTAAGCCATGTCCAGCCACTGAGCCGGGGCTTGGGCGCAACTTTGGGGATGGGGCATGGGTGAGGGCCTGATGGTGGCGCAGGGGATGAGGCCCTGGCGGGGCTGGACACCCACTCGGCCTCAGGGGTGGGACCAGCCACCGGGGGCTCCTCCAGCTGCTCTCCACCAGGGCCCACCAGGGCCAGGCTGTGCCATGAGGGCTCCAGCGCTCGGCAGGTCGGGGCTATGGGCACCACGACCCTGGCACTCGCCTCTCTGGGCACCGAGGCCTGGAAACCAGGTGGCAGCCGTGGTGGTGCAAAGGGCTCCTCAGGCGAGGGTCTGGCAGCCTGGGCTGCGGTGGGCAGCGGGCGGATGTGAGCCACTGGGACCGGGCCCTGGGCCCTGGGGGGACATGGGGCTTTGTCTCTGTCCCGGCTGTGGGATCCTCCTTCCGGGTCTGTCCTGGGGGGCTCCCAGGTCCCATCCTGTGGGGATGGAGCCAGCTGGATGTGCACCTGGCTCATGTGGGTGCCCCCAGCCACTGGGGCTGAGACAGGGACGAAGCCACCGGGGGGCTGGGCAGGTTCTGGGGCCGGGGCTACAACCTGGGGCCCCGTGGCCTTGAAATGAGCAGCTAGAATCCTGTGCTGGGTGAGGCTGAAGGAGAAGGTGGACTTCTGCAGGGGTGACTCCACGTGGTGGATGATGGGGGTGTTCAGAGAGTGGGGTGGGCCCACTGTGTGGGGCGGCTCGGCGTGGCTCTGGGCTTCAGCGGGATGCGGGCCCTCTGCAGTGTGCGGGGCTGCAGCCTCCTGGTCATGGCTGGCCTCACTCACGGGGGAAAGGGAGGTTCGGAAGGCCCCGGGTGGGGTGAGGTGCGCGCTCCCTGTCATCTTCCTCCGGGCTGCCTTCCTCAGGAGCTTCTGCAGACGAAGGTTGTCCTTCCCTGGCTTAGGCAGCAGGGGCGGTGGGGGTCCAGGGGTCCCCCGGAGGCTCGGGCCACCCACCTCAGGTGCCATCGATGAAGCTGAGATGAGCATGGCTGTGTCCTGGGGTGAAAGCAACAGCAGTCAGGCCAGCCGTTCTCCCTCCGGAGGTGGGAGGCCTGTGTCTCGCGTGGTCCAGGGAGGACCTGGGCCCAGAGGTGTGGAGACCTGAGCATTCTGCTTTCTGTGCACCCAGAACCTGCCGGGGGCGTCCTGAGCTCGACTGCACCTCGGGGACTTTGGGGTGGCCCCACTATCACCCAATGTAGAAATGAGGCACCCAGTTCCTCGAAGGATGGGGCCGGACCCTGCCTCGGGGCTCCGTCCTGCATGTCACCGTGGCACAAAGCAGGCCCCAAGTGCACAGCCCGGGTCAGGCCACAATGCCGCGTGGGCCGGGGTGGGAGACTCGGGGGAGCCCTGAGTGAGAGGCGTGCCCCTGGCCAGCTGCCGGCCGGGCCCAGGGCTGGAAGAGCGGCTGCCCGCAGACACGTGAGGGGCGCCCCGCCGTCTCCGGCCCGACCACAGGCGCGTCCGCTGCGTGCCAGCGGTGAGGGGTGGCGGCCAAGAGGCTCGGGAAAGCTGAGGCTGCATCATCAGAGGTAGATCGGCCGGAAGGTGGGAGCAGTTTTCGCTGAGCTATGCTAAATGGGATATTCCCGCAGACCTCCTGGCTGGGGTGGTCCGGCCAAGCCGCCCACCCTGGTTTCTGGGCGCCACGTGTTTGCAAGGACATTGACAAATGGCATCTGGGCCGAGCCAGAGGCTGTCTGGTTTGGGGAAGGAGGGAGGCCTGGGGGCTGCTGCTGGGGCTGGCTCTGCCAAGGCAGTAACAGAGCTGCTGGAGGGGTGGGGGCGGAAGGAGCCCGCCCAGGATTCGCTCAGCTGCTGGCCGCCTCTGGACGACAGGACTGCAGGAACCACGGGAACCCCAATTCTAGCTCCCAGGGTGGGCAGGCTGGCTGGCAGGCAGGCCGCCTTCCCTCCACCTGGAGTCAGGTCTCCAGTCAGAGGCCTTGACCCAGGGCACAAGCACTCACCCTGGGAAGCAGGCCTCTGAGGCAGGGAGTCTTTTCCCGTGGTGGGGAGGGGATGCGGGCAGACAGAGGCCCCGGCGCGGGGAAAGGCTCTGTGGGGTGCAGAAGGCAGGTCGGCAGCCCCTCCCTGGACCCAAGCCTAATGCTCCCTGCACCCCATGCCTATGTTCCAGCTTCCTGGGTCTGCAGGTCCAGCCGGGTGGCACCCTCCATGTACCCAGGGGAGATTCCGGCCAGACACTCACCCCCTGCCCTGGCTAAGAAGTCGCTTCCTGTTACCAGCATGGCCTCCCCTCGCCTCTGATGCCCCCCGCTGTCACTCCTTTTGCTCCTGGACCCTTCAGACTCCCTGCCCTTCCACTTTCTGACCCCCGCCTGCCCTGCGCCCACCTAGCTCTGCTTCTCATCACTTGGGGGAGGAAAGAAACTCCTGATCATTGGCCAAAGGGACTTACCCCTGGAGAGGCTAAGTGCCTTCCAGGAAGGTAAGAAGTTGAGTCACAGCCTGTGCAGAGAGGGCAGGTCACCCCCCGAATCTGAGGGGAAACTAGATCAAGAGCTGACTGCGGCCATGCAGGATGCTGGAGGCTGAGCCCCCGCCACTCTTTGCTTGCTGCCCCCACCCCGCCATTTTGTGTAATAAAGCTCCCTGTGTATTCCCATGTGCTGGCTGTCTTGTACTCACTAAGGGGGCAGGGCTGGCCAGGATGGAAAGGCTGGGCCAGTGGCCAGCCTGTCCCCACAGGGCAGAGCAGATTGTGACCTCTGGGTTCAGGCAGTCTGACCCGGCTCATGGCCTTTGCAGTGTGAGGCTCCAGGACACAAGTTCTGTGGCAGCCCACAGTGTGTGGGGTCCAGGCTTCCTTTTCCAGAATGTCTGTGACATCCTACTCCCACCATGACTAGCCCCATACAAACTTCTGTGCCCTGACTGTGCACCCACAGAAGGCAAGAGCCACCTCTGGGGCCTCCCCTAACACCACCCAGGAGGTGCTCAGTGAAGGTTTGGTAAACAAACAAATGGGTGGATGGGTGGGTGGATGGATGGGTGGGTAGGTGGGTGGATGAATGGATGGATGGGTGGATGAATGGATGGATGAGTGGATGGATAGGTGGATGTATGGATGGGTAGGTGGGTGGATGAATGGATGGATGAGTGGATGGGTAGGTGGATGGTGGATGGATGGGTAGGTGGGTGGATGAGTGGATGGATAGGTGGATGGATGGATGGGTAGGTGGGTGGATGAATGAATGGATGAGTGGATGGGTAGGTGGATGGATGGATGAGTAGGTGGGCAGATGAATGGATGGATGAGTGGATGGATAGGTGGGTGAATGGATGGGTAGGTGGGTGAGTGTATGAATGGCTGGGTGGGTGAGTGAAGGGATGGAGGAGTGGATGAATAGGGGATGGATGAGTGGATAGAGTGATGTACGGATGAATGAATATGGTTGGGTGGATGAGTGGATGAGTGGGTGAATAGGTGGGTGAATGGATGGGCGGGTGGAAGGATGATGGATGGATGGATTAGTTAATGGATAGGTGGATGGATGAATGGATGGGTAGATGGATGGATGGATGGATAGATGAAGGGATGGCTGGATGAATAGAGAGAAGGAGGGAGGGCTCGAGAGAGGGATAGAGGGAGGGATTAGTGAGTGAATGGGTAGGCAGGTGGGTGGATGGATGGATAGATAAATGGATGAAAGTAAGGAGGGATAAATGAAGGGATGGGTAGGTGGATGGATGGATCAGTGGATGAATGGAGGGATGGATGAATGAAGGGATAGATGCTTGGATGGGTAGATGAATGGATGAATGAAGGGATGGATGTGTGGATGGACAGGTAGGTGGATGGATGGATAGGTGAATGGGTGAATGGGGGATGGATGTGTGGATAGGTAGATGAATGGGTAGATGATGGGATGGATGATAGGTGAGTGAGTGAACTGATAGATGGATGGAGGGATGGATGGATGAGTGGATGGGTAGGTGAATGGATGGATGAAGGGATGGATGATAGGTGAGTGAGTGAATGGATAGATGGATGGAGGGATGGATGGATGAGTGGATGGTAGATGGATGGATGAAGAGATGGATGGATGGATATATAGATGTATAGGTGGGTGGAATAATGGATGAATGGATGGATAGATGAAGGATGGGTAGATGGGTGGAGGGATGGCTGAATGGAAGGATAGATGAGTGGATGGGTAGATGGGTGGATGGATGGATGGAGGGATGGACAGATGGAGAGATGGATGATAGAAGAGAAGGAGGAAGGAAGGAAAGGAAGTGATGAAAGTGAGAGTGAATGCGTGGGAATGAATAGATGGGTGGATGAATGGACAACTGTGTGAAATAGCAGACAGCCTGGGAACATCCTCCCTCCTTTCCCTCCTCTCCCTCCTCTCCCAAGTCCTGCACTGGGGCCTGACACTCAGCCCGGCAGCCCTCAGTGTCTGGGAAGCACCTGTGAGGAGCAGGACCCCACTTCTGATGCCCTTTCTCCCTGGACTTCACTGCCATTCCCTCGGCTCCTCAGAGCCACTATTTTCTGAAGGCTTCATGGCAAATCCTGCTTGCCTCACGAATACACGCAGTCCAGAAAAGTGAAACCTCGACAGAGCCGCCACCCACGCAAGGGAGGTGACATGCCCCCATCCTTTCTCAGATTCCCCGGCCACTGAGAGAGCATCGAGGCCACCTTGCCCAGCGGGGAGCCACCTGGTGACCACACTCCTTTCCTTTCCCACCCAATCTGGATGGGACGGTGACCAAGGGCAGCTGGCAGAGGCAGCCACCTGACACCCTGTGACCCCTGCTACAGGCTCCTCGGCCAGCCCCACACAGAAGATGCGCACCATATCTGCAGAACGAGTTAATGATTCTGCAAAATCCAAAGCACCAAGCATGTGGGGAGGCAGCTACCTGGAGTTGGAGCAGCTCAGTCCCCAAGTGCTGCGTCAGCTGCTCCTGTCCTGGGCCTGGCAGTGTCTGAGCACACAGCTGAGCCGAGCGGCATCAGGCTGGAACCAGCTTGGGCACTCAGGTCAGTTCAGGACACCAGGAGACGCTCAGGACCCTCTCAGTCTCCACCACCCCCAACCATGGGCACTGGGTACTGGGACCTAGGGCCCAGTCTCCACCATTAGGGGTCACTCAGCTAAGACACTCAGGAGGCCGTCCTCCCTTCCGCAGCCTGCTCCTCACTCCCTGGGCTCGGCTCAGCATTCGCCAATTTCAGAAACCCCCCTCACTCCCAACAACTGCCCTGGGCCCAATGCCCTGTGGTGCATCCTCAGACTCCTCCTGGGTGGAAATGCGTCCCCACCCCAACCCAGGCTGGGCCTCCCTTGTGCCGTGCCCCCACCCAGGTCTACAGTGGCCCCAGGAGGCCCCTGTCCTGCCTCCTCTCCTCAGACCACCTTGGTCAGGCCAGATGGCAGCAGGGTGCCGGTTACCTGGTGCAGGCCCTCGTGGCCACTGGTGCCTGCTCTGTGCAGTCCCTGCTACACCTCAGGCCCGCGCCCTGAGCGGGAGGTCGCCGATACCCAAAATAAAACCAGCCCGGTCCCTCTGACCTCAGCGGGTTGGGAGGAGAGCGCCTGCCAGAGCCGGAGGAGCTGGGCGGGCAGCACTCTCCCCTGCTGGCCACACAGGGCCAGTGCAGGGCCATGGCATGCCCACCTGCAGGTGTGCCCCTCAGGACCCTTGGCCTGGGCAAGGGTTTGGGTGGGCACTGGCCTCCCAGGCCAAGCTCTAGCGAAGCCTGCCGACTGAGCCATGTATAACCACAATGGTGGGCTCAGGGTTCTGTTAGAGGAGCCCGCAGAGCCAGCCTGGAAAGGAGGTTGGCCCCACCATGGGAGAGGACAGGGTGGGCCCGGCGACCCCCAGGGGCCCGCTCAGGTGCCTCTGAGGGAGCAGCTCTGCAGATGTCCCCAGGAGGCAGAAAGCTGGTCACAGATGTCCAGGGACCAGGGCTGTACGTGGTCCCACAAAGTCTTGCCCATGAGGACATGGGTGGGGAGGGGAAGGCATGCAGTGCGGAGGAAGCCACAGGCTCAGAGCAGGAGGACAGGGACGTTCCCAGCAACTCCAGCTCCAAGAGCCTTCCCAGTGGCCAGCACCAAGCAGGGCAGGCAGGGCACAGGCTCTCTCCTTTGAGCCGGCAGCCTGGGGCCATCCCGCCTTGTGATGTGACCTCAGGCACACCCTGCCTGTCCCCAGGCTCTGCAGCCTTGCTCTTCCATGGAGGGGTTGACGAGGTGCCACCCAAGGCCTTCCAGAAGCCCTGACCCATCCCCCGGCACTGTGAGCCCCTGCCGGGTTGTCCTGATGTCCCTGACTCCAAGCCTGGGGAGAACAGGGACCTCATCTGCACCTCCTGGGGCTCACCACTGTCCTGGGCACTGGCCAAAAAGGAACCAACCTTGCCTGAATCCGACAGTTCCACAGACACCACCACCCATGCCCAGCCTGTGGGGTCTGGGCGGAGTGAGGGAGTGGGTCAGGTGCCAGACTGCTCTCCCCCACTTGGTGCCTCAGTTTCCCTGATCCAAGAGGCAGGGCCATCCAAGCTGGTGGCCTCACTGGCCAGTGGAGGGGCCAACGGAGGCCAGGAAGGGTGTCTGCTGGTCGGACGGTGCCACCTGGAGTCCTGAGGAAAGAAAGCTAGTCTCCACATGCCACACTGCTTCTGCAAGACATGGTGGCACCAACAGTAATGGCCACTGTGAGTGCCCAGGGCCCTGGGGCCCCAGGGTGAGACAAGACCTGGAGGGAGGACCCAGACCCTCACCCAGCGAGCTCCAGGGCCAGCCCCCTCCAACAGCACCAGCCCCGGGGGAGGACAGCAGACTCGGCGTGCGGACAGCCTGGCTGTGTCTCTCACCCACTCGCTATGGGGTCCCCAAAGGCATCCACCCGGAGAGGCAGAGCTGGCCTCTAAGGGGGTCTCGATGGGAGCCTGGCCTCAGTCCCATGGGGGTCTCTCAGACCTTGGGCTGCTTCCTCCCCTGGGGGAGGCAGGAAGGGCCTGGGGCAATGGCGGGAGGGAACCCGGGCTGCACAGACCCTTTGCCTGGACAAAACGTTTCCTCCCACAGAACATCTCAGAGAGATGGGACAGGTGGACTGGGGAATAGGGGGTCCCGGCTCTGGTGACCCCCACACGTTTGGCCCAGAGAGAGCCCTCGGCTTTGTGCCCCAGGGCTCCCCAGCACCCTCCTCCTCCCCTCCTCAGCCCATCAAGAATGTGCCCGCTGCTGGGAGTAAAAATAGAAGCTGACAGCTCCTGGAAGCGGAGGGAGGACCTTGCCTCCTTCTCCCAGCACGTCCTCGGCATCCTGGTCTCCCTCAGCCTCCTCCTCCGGCCATTCCTATACTTGGTAAGGGGCCTGCGTGGGCACAGCACCCACCCCCTGCGACTCCCCACACACCCCAGCCACCCAGCCCCTGGCCAATGGGCTTCTGGGAAGATCAAATGTCACTATAACATGAGTCCCGGAGCCGGGCGCCACTGCCTGCAGCCGGTCCTGTCCACAGGGAGCTCCAGCCCTTCTCACACGAGACCCGCAGGTGGGTATGGGCAGGAGCGGCCGCGGCCCCCCGTGTGTGGGTGGATGGCCCCTCGTTCCGGGGACACTCGGGGGTCCTGGGGCGCCGAGGCCCCTGGCCAGCGTGGTGCCGAGCATCTCAACTTGAAGCCCTGTGGCTCAGAGCCCCCAAGGAGCTGCTTCGGAGCCCGGAGTCTGGGATGCGGACACAGTAGAGTGATGGTCTCAGGAGGCAGAGGAAGGCGGGATGTGGAGGCCGGGCGGGAGGAGGATGCGGAGGAAGGTGGGATGTGGAGGCCGGGAGGGAGGAAGTTGGGGCTCAGGGAAGCCCAGTGTGAGGAAGTGGCCTGAAGGCACGGGGCAGAGAGGCGCAGGGTGCGAGCATCAGGGCAGAGCAGAGCAGGGGTGCTGCCAGGGCTCAGGCCGATGGCGTGCGGCCGTCACTCGGACATTCGCCCAGGCCCATCCTGGCCTTCTGTGCTGCTCGCGAAGCGTGGGCCTCCAACACCACCATTCTGTAGAGAAGAAAACGAGAGCAGGAGGGCTGGGGCTCATGGAAGGCCACACCAGGAGTGCGTCCGATTGGGGGCATCTAAAGCCAACCCCGCCTTGGGGCCAGCGTCTGGAGACGCAGGACAGAGTGGACAGCAGCTGGCACGATGGCGCACGAGTGAGGGGCTGCGCCCATCTGTCCCTGGCTG
The DNA here is from genome assembly GCA_004027715.1 of Plecturocebus donacophilus. Classification (NCBI taxonomy): domain Eukaryota; kingdom Metazoa; phylum Chordata; class Mammalia; order Primates; family Pitheciidae; genus Plecturocebus; species Plecturocebus donacophilus. Next base: position 25,015 of record PVKP010030145.1, read on the forward strand.
GAGGCTGGAGGAGCAGGCCCTCAAAAGAAGCCCTGCCCTGTCCCCCTGACTTGTGCCATCTGACCAGGGGTTGGCCGCCCCTCCTGAAGTCCATGGGAGAACGTGGGGCAAAGCAAAGATTGGCTGTGGGGACACCAGGTCTGGGGTATGGTTGGGGCCACAGCAACGGAGGGGCAGCCCGCCTCCCCACCCTGCCCTGGCCCCGTCACCTCCGAAGGAGGGAAGGGTGACGCATGCACCCCAGGAATCTGACTCGCGCAGGCTATTTTCATGCAGCCCCTCTGAGACGGGCACTAACTGGACACCTGCTTTGCTCTGCAGCTGCTGAAATGCCACCCCCTGCCCTCAGCACACCCCCGACACCAGCCCCTCCCCGCCACAAGGGCGATAACACAGGCCACACCGAGGGGAATAGAGCTCAGCAGAAAAGCAGGTGCCTCAGTTTCCCCACTTGGAGAGGGACCTTTGCCACCTCACGTTGGGGGGCCTTGAGGTCACTCTGCCTGGGGGTGTCGGAGCACCCATGTGACTCTGGCGGGGGGGGACAGGAAGGAAATATGAGGAGCTGGGGAGGGCCTGGGTGCCCGAGGGCGAGGGGGCCGCTGTGGGCCAAGGAGGGCCGGGCTCTCACACCCGACTCATCCACGTCTTGGGTTTCTGGGCAGAGATGTCTTGCCTATTTCTGGACACCTCAGCTGCCGCTGGCTTCTTATAAATAACCCACCCTAGGCAAGGGCCGAGCCGCCCTCATCTTGCGGTGGCCGACAGGTGTCCGTCCAGCCAGGGTCAGAGGTGGGCACAGCAGGCAGGGCCAGACTTCGCTCCCTCCCTTCGCTGACCCTCCTCCCTACAGAAGGTGGCCCTGGAGGAGGCTGTGGGACTTGGGGCCTGAGCCAGCTGGGAGGACAGCACCAAGGGTGAAGCGAAGCCTGAGGGGCCAGCGGGTAGCCTGGGGCAGGGTCACACTGGGGGCCTGGGCAACTCTGGCTGGTGGGACTGAGCCTGGCCCCGCCGCGGCAGTTACAAGAGGCTGAACCTGAGGGGCAGCAGAGTCTCAGGAAGAGATTCTGGGATAGGAAAAAGCCGCCCCTGTTGCCTGGAAGATAGCTATCTGCTAGTTAATTTCGCATGGAGCTTAAGTTGCTCTGGGAAAATTAACATTCTTGACCGAGGGTTTGGAAAACGGTTCCCACCTCAGCGATGCAACGTGGATGCATTTTTAGCTGATGAACGTGTGTTTTTCTTATACAGTACTCCCAGGGGGGGCCGTAACTATTGTCTTCCAGTGATCTGTGCTGTGTTGTCATGAACTTTGTTTCTAAAACCCCGGCCAACACGCTGCAGCTGCTCGGCGTCTCCCCAGGCCCGGCCGCCCGGTGTGCATGGTGGCCAGCTCACACAGAGACGGTCCCCAGCTCGCTGGCCTGGTGCCACCACTGCACATGGACAGAGTGGCCAGTCCTGGGCACGGAGCTTCCCCTAGGCAGCAGCAGATCCAGAGCATGCCCAGGGCCGGGGAAAGGGGCCACAGCGAGGGAAATGGTGGGGGGCTGCTCAGTGAGCTGCTGCAGTCCAAGCGTGCCTGGCACGGAGCCCCACTCAGGGGACGCACGGGAAACAGCCCGGACCCAACCGAGCGCGCTCCGGGGCTCAGTGCAACGTCTTCAGGAGACAGAACAGCTTCCCTGCTCTGTGACCAGAAGGGGTCCTCGGAGGGGTGTGGGGGGCACCCCAGAGGAAAGCAGGCACAGAAGGGAGCTTTGGGCTCAAACAGGGAAGAGGGGTTCTCACGGGGAATGGCAGGATGAGCAGACTCCCCATCTCGGGGAGCCAGCCTTGGTCACCCAGGGGCTTCTGATGAAACCCACCGACACCCGCTGGGCAGAGAACATCCAGAGACAGGTTTCAGCCACATCAGCAAGATCTTCTTGTGTCCAGAGTGGGCTGGACGGCACACGCCCTGCATTCTGGATGACCCCCCTCAGGGGATGCTGCAGGGAGGATGTCTGCCCCGGGTGGGGTGGACGCCACGGCCTTCCAACATCCCGTCCAGCTCCAAGATTCCAAGCTCCAGGCTGGAGCCAGGGCTGGAAGAGGGGACAGAGTCAGGGGCGCCAAGGGCTGGGAGGGGCTGGGAGCCCTGGGGGAAGGGGGGCCCAAGGAGGTAGACTCGTCCAAGGCCAGAGCTGGCCCCCAAACCCTGGCGGCAGCCCCCCTACAGCGCTGCTCTGAGCCCATCCCCGGCCCTCCGCCCAGGCAGCTCCGAACTCTCCTTCCATCCTCTTTCTCTCTCAATCTCTGCAGAAACCACCCACCTTCACCATGTCTGACGAGGAAGTGTGAGTACCCAGCTGGTGGCCGCCCCCCACCCGGCTCGGGACCCCGGCCCCTTGGCTTGGCGGGACTGGAGAACACGCTGACGTTTGCACAAGCCCAGCCTTACCACCTCTCTCTCTCTCTCTCTCTCTCTCTCTCTCTCTCTCCCCCTGCCCCACAGTGAACAGGTGGAGGGTAAGTGTAACGGCCATTCTCGTTCTACTTCCTGCTCTAGACGGAAGGGTCACACGTGGGAGGGGGCTGGGCTGTGTATACCATGGGTCCCTTTGGCAGCCCCAGATCGACTGCCTCCCATGGGTGGCTTCTGAGCAACCCCTGGAAAATAGCTGTCCGACTGGGGGCCTCGTCTCTTCCCCGACACGTAGCCACACGGTCCCAAGGGGCCTGCAGGGATGTGTCGGGCTCTGGGTCCTATCTCTCGACCTCTCTCACACCCAATGTGGGATGTGGGCATCCAGGACCCCCTAGCCCCCCGAAAGCAACCACCATCACCAGAGCCTCTGCCTTCCCCAGTGCCTCCTCTGGGCCCGAGGATCCCCAGCTGCCGCCACTGGCCAGGGGAAATTGCTGGTCTGTCTAGAGCCGGGACACGCTGGCTCCTCATCCCTCCTCCTCCCTTCACGGGTGGCCCTGTCTAACCTGGCCCCCTCTTTTGTTCTGTCCCAATGCAGAGCAGTACGAAGAAGAAGGTAACTCTGGCAACTGCCGGAAGCCCCCCAGCCCCTCCTTAACCACCCCCGCGGTGTGACACTCACAGAAACCCCCTCCCCGGACTGCTCCAGGCCACCTCTAGCTTATCAATCCACCGTC
>PVKP010030146.1:0-28231 GCA_004027715.1 Plecturocebus donacophilus
AGTCTATCATTGATGGGCATTTGGGTTGGTTCCAGGTCTTTGCTATTGTAAACTGTGCTGCAATGAACATTCGTGTGCATGTGTCCTTATAGTAGAATGATTTATAATCCTTTGGATATATACCCAATAATGGGATTGCTGGGTCGAATGGAATGTCTATTTCCAGGTCCTTGAGGAATCGCCACACTGTCTTCCACACAATTTTTTAACTTTCTGAGGTAAATCTGGGACATGGATCAGAGTCATGAGTTTGGAACTGAGATCAGCTCCTAAGGCCAAGTTGTAACTTTACTCCTTCATCTACTCTTCACTTTCCTCACCTGTAAATAGGGATAGAAACAGAGCTTACTTTGTGTTAAGACCATTTGGAATTTCTACCATCGTCAAAAATCACCTCCCATTTAGAGCAATTGCAAGCCCACCCAATCAGCTTTGTTCTTTGCCCCATCAATCAGGTCCAGATGCTTCCCTTCCAATGAGCAAAGACCACACCATGCTCATAGTCCTGTTGGGTCCCCTCTTCTGCCATAACATACTGCCTTTCATGAAGAGCTCTGAGCCAGTAGCCTGGCCCACAGTCCCTTGGTCTCTCTCATTCTATTGACATTCATTTCTTTTCTGTATTTGCCATCTATTCCTGTGGTCACAACTTGTTCATTATTATTTTCCAGTTCTTTTCCTCTAAAACTTTACATTTTAAGAGTTTTGCTTACTCTACAACATTTTATTCTCTTAGATCTTTTACATCCCTCATCCCACTTTGCCTTTTGTTTGACCTCTAAGATGCCTCAATACGTTTCCTCTCCATTTGCTCCTGGTCAAGCGATTATTCATTTACCGTAGTGCACTGAGTCCTTACTACATTCAGGCATTGTTCTTTGTCCTGGGCTTACAGAGATGAACAACACAAATGAGTTCCCTGTGTTCAAAGGGTTTACTTTACTTGTGAAGAAAGAAAAACAAACCAATAATAAAGTATCAAGATAGCTTTAACTAATGATACATGTTATGCAGAAAGTAAAACAGTGATGTGGTGGAGAGAATGGTGAAGGTTAAGAGAGAAGCAGCAGCTAGCCATGAGATTTAGGGAAAGACTATTCCAGGGAGACCAGCAAGTGCAAAAGAAGAAGCCCATGTGTATTTGGTAGGCACTAATGATCTTTTCTCTGGTTGGGAAGTTGTATTGGGTATTTATTAGTTATTGCATAACAGTATTACCACAACCTTAATGGCTTAAAGCAACAGTTATCTCACTTTCGGTGAGTCAAGATTCCACAACTTATCTGGATTCTCATTTTCAAGTCTCAGAAGGCTGCAGTCAATGTGTTGGCTGAGGCTGCAGTCTCATTTGAGGCTTGATTGGGGTAGGATCTGTTTCCAAGTTTATGTGTGGTCGTTGCCAGCATTCAGTTCCCCAGGTTGTTAGACTGAGGTCCTCAGTTTCTCTTCATCTCCTTTCCTCTTTTGCAGTGAAGTTGGGGGTGCATGATGTTCTACCCCAAAAACTGAGCAGAAGTGCTTAGAGTCCACCTGTTCTGGGTGTCATAGGCTGTGTGACCCACACTGGACCTTGAGAGATGGAAAATATACCTCTATTGTGCTAAATCAGTAAGAATTAAGGGTTTATGTATTAACCCTGCATTTAAATCCTTGATTAACAAAACCACCCTGCAAGAGTTATTATAGGATTAACTAAAATGATGTACAAATGAAAATTGCATGTAATACAAATCAAAACTCGATAGATGAGATCACTTTAATTTTTTTTCCTGTCTTGTATTCTGTATACCTGCACTTTTAAGCTATATTTTAATTTTACAAGCGCACCATGTCATCTCAAGCTTTTGTGCCATTTCCTCTTCCTGAAGTGCCCTGCCTTGCCTTGCACAACCTTCAGAATTTGACTCTGGTCGCACCTTTCCTAGGTTAGTTGTGTTCCCCTTTTTTTTCCCATAGCAGTTCATTCATTCCCCGCCCAGCACTGTCCACATGGTACTCACCACCTCCCTGGACAGATGGTGAGGACCTGCAAGAGAGGAGTCAGGGACTTGTCACATTTTAGGAATATGATAAATGTGTGTTATTTACTATGTCATATTTACATCCTTCCTTATTATATACCTACTTGAACTTCATTTAAAATAAAAACAAATAACTTTAAACCATTTCCTTTCAGAATTTTCCCATAGAAAACCTCCAGGCACATTCTTAGAATGAAAGCTCTTTATATGAAGAATATTAATTTCCCATTATTTTTCATTGCTCTGTACTTTAGACTGAATCCCAGTACTCTTTTTAATCTTTCTGTCATAAATTTAATTCTCAACCCCTATAATCATGTTTCCAACCTCCCTCCTTATTTGTGAAGTACAGAATTGCGCATTGTGGAACGAGCCTGTGATGACCAGGGAGATGGTTGACCCTATAATCTCTACTCTGTGACTTTTTTGTTGTTCTTGAGCTCAGCGGTGCTCTCTTACTCAGCGGCTTGTCTCTAGGACCCCAGGATCTATCCATCTTACATTTGTGGACTCTTTTACCTCTTCTCCCTCTAATTTCCCAGATTTCAGGGAAACTTGCTGAGAGGATGCTAGTTTTGTCTCTGCATTTTCTCTTACTGAGATACGTTATTTGAAATTCTAGTTCTGAACTTTAGTGTGGTTCTTCTATACCTTCATGCACTTCCTAATAAGGAACAGAATCTCTCTCCTGGACCATCGGTGGAAAAGATTCAGCTATACTGAGCTCAATCCATTTATGTCTCAACGCTGTACCTCTAAATCCTAGGCCTACTGGTAACTGCTAAGTGTAACTCACAATGTTGTCAGAAGCTTAAAAGGAGTTGCAAATTAGCCTTATGAGTTCGTTAGTGTAAAAGACAGCTATTCTGATTTTTTGCTGCATTTAATTTTGGCCTTGGATGTGGCAGGGCTTTCCTCCCTACAATGCATTCATCTTCTTAGGCCCTATTCACATTAGCTGTGCGTTTGTGATAAGCATTCTCTGTAGACATGTCATGGCCAGTGACCAGGGAAAAGAGAAAGTATCTCTCATTTGGAAAACTGCTCTCTATATATGATAAATGTTTGCCAAGTATCGGTTATTCCGAAAGCTCAGATATGTCTAAGAGCACCTACATCAGGCCCCAGGAACTTAATAGTGGTATAATATTATCTTTAATAATACTAAGGAAAATGATGCCTTTAAATTAGCACTCTCCAATTTTCACATATATTATTACATTATATCATTATTATATTAGAAATCTTGTGCTTATGTGTATAGCATAATTTCTATTTTAAAATGTAGTCTCAGGACTTCCTCACGTTCTCACAGCCAGAGCAACTAGCCAAGTTGAAAAGAGTACCCCGTATTTTCCACCCAAAGCCACTTATCTTTTTACACAATATAATTTGTTCACTATCTTCTCTATAGTCACTAATAACCTTTACTCATATGAGTCTTAAAATCATTTGCAAGTTATGTTTGATTTTATTGCTATGGATTCCAGCCACATAAACATCTAAGTAGTGATATACTATCTTTCCCAAGATCTCATTTAATTGGTATAAGTGCCCTGTGAGTTATTATATCCTTTTTATTTAGTGATAATAAAAGAGCAAACACTATTCAACTTGCCAGGCAGTATCTTAAACACTTTACAAAACTTGAGTCATTTAATCTCCAAACAATTCTATGCAGTGGATACTATGATTACTTTATAGTTAAGGAGACCGAAGTACATAGAGGTTATATAGCTTCCTTAAGGTCACACAGCAAGGAAATAGCAAAGGAAGAGTCTTAACCCTTTATCTGGGTATGGAGGCCACAACCTTAAGCATGACTCTATGCCTCTCACAGCAGAAGTTAAATAATTTGCCAAAGCCCATGCTACTTGGAAGGGACAGTGTTGGGATTTGGCTTTGTACCTGGGTCTCCCTGGCTGCAGATCTGACACCACCTGTATATTCCAGTGCACTGCCCTATTGGCCTACACCTTACCTGAGCTGTGCGTTTTCCTCCAAAGAGTGTTTGATGTAAACAGGGCCCCCAGACTCTAATGCTAAAGAAACAAGGGTAGGGGAAAACATTCTTTGGCAATATTATTGGAGCAAACTGTTTTTCCTTCAACTGATTAGCTGCATGTTTAAAATTTCCAAAAGTAATTGCCTTTAAAAATTGCTTAAATCTGGAAGAGGGTGGGAGTCTTCAGGCTGGCAGTTGTGTGCAGATTGTTTAAGTTTAATATATTTATAGAATTTCTGTCTGTCACCAGGCCTCTGGGAATACTTGCACTATTTAAAATATAAATTAAAAAACTATGCTGACGTAATTGTCTGCCCCAAGGAATTTTCCCCTAATCAAAGCCTTCATGCCAATGTAAAAAATTCCCGTTTGGCTCACCTTCCCTAGGCAAATATTGCAATATTTAGTTGAAACTTGAAAGTTACCTTATGCTTAGAAGTTAGCAAGAAATTCTTTCTATCAACATGAAGTCATTTTAGACTAGAGTTCCCTATAGGCAGCATCTCCATCCTTCTTCTGCTGTTCTCTTCTCTGGGAGCATCTGAGTCCCCCACTAGCAGGTACCTATGGCTTTGCCTTGGGGTCCCCTTCTTAGATGTCTTCAGTGGCTCTTGCACCCACTTCTAAGGCTGTAGGATTTCTCTAGGATCTAAATCCAGCCAACTCCCCTGGCCTCCTGTCTTCCCCTCCTCTCCTTCCTCATGGGTCCCATGTACCCACCATATTCATCTCCATGGCACTCCCCACCACTTTTCACTTCCTGCTGGTCCCTGGGATTCACTGCGTCTGTGCTTCTGCTCTTGCTTTAAGAGCAAACAGAGTATCCCCTCAGATGTGACATGTCCCAATTCACAAAACACTAGCACTTCATCTGTAAGCTCCAGAGTCCTTTCTCCATTGTTTTTGGTGCACATTATATCCCCTTCTAACCCAAAGCTCTAGAAAGGCAAAGAGTCTGTGATGACAGCGGTCATGCACCTGGTGCCCTGCCTGGCAGACACCCTAAATTTAAAGGCCCTCAACTAATAGTGGTTTTCACTTCTTTCTCCTGCTACATTAAAAAACAGTTTTCCACAATGCCTGGCTTATAGTAAGTGATCAGTAAATATTTTTAAACAAAGGGTATTTTGTGATAGACATTATTAAGAATCTGAAACAATTGGGTTTTTAAAAACATTTCTAGGCTCAGATTTTCTTTCTAGGGAGTCCAAAGCCTAGATATGAGAAAAGTACTCTTCTCACAGCAGCAGTGTGTGCCTGTTAAAATATAAGTCAGATCCTGATTAAGTTCTAACCCCAGAACACACCAGTGGCTCCACATTCTTTCTATGCCAAAGGACACGTCACAACCCAGACCCCACCCTCTCCAACCTCGCGTCCTACTTGTCACACCCTTTTGCAGTCTGCTCCACCCACTTTGGCCTCCTCTATCCTCACTCCACACTATTGGCATAGTTCTGCCTCCGGGCCTTTGCACATCTTACTCCCTGGCCAGAATACTGTTTTCTAAGATATCTACATGGCTCTTCCCCTTCCCTCACTCAAGTTGTCACTCAATGTCATCTTCTCAGTGAGATCTTTCCTGGCTGCAGACTACTTAAAATTGCGCACACACCCGTGCGTATGCACACATGCATGCACACACCCATATACACTCTTTATTCCTTCTTCCACGTTCTTTCCCTCAAAGCCCTTATTTCCTAATAGTATACCATATATTTTATATTGTGCATTTTTCTCCACCTTTCTTCTAGTACTATAAAAGGTCTCTGAAGGCAGTGATTTATTTTCTTTTTTGTTTTCTGTATCCCTAGCCTAGAATGGTACTTAACATTTAGCAAGTCATCCATAAATATATACTTACTATGCAATAATGAATGAAAACAATCAGCTAGTGAGATACCAATTTCTTCTAGTTCTTTAAAGAGATCGCTCCTCTCATTTGTGGCCTTCTCTGAGTACTGTAGTCTCCCAATCACCTCGACTAATGAGCCAAGTTTGTATTGCATTAAAATTAATGCTTTTTTTCTTCCTTTGTGTTTAAACACTGTTGCCTAATTTTATTTTTTACAATAACTGCTGAAATAGAAAGCTGAAAAATTTTTACGAAAATTGTATAAAAAGTTATAAATTCAAGGAAGACCAAATGGATTGGATGTAAACTGGAATAAGATATACTATAAAAATGCACTTTTATTGATCAATTCTTTTTTTTTTTTTTTTTTTAGACAAAGTCTTGCTCTGTCGTCAGGCGCCAGGCTGGAGTGCAGTAGCACGATCTCGGCTCACTGCAACTTCTGTCTCCCAGGTTCAAGCAATTCTCCTGTCTCAGTGTCCCAAGTAGCTGGGACTACAGGTGTGCACCACCATGCCCAGCTAATTTTTGTATTTTTAGTAGAGACAGGATGGTCTTGATCTCTTAACCTGGTGATCCACCCACCTCAGCCTCCCAAAGTGCTGTGATTACAGGCGTGAGCCACCTCGCCTGGCCTCATCAACTCTTTCAAAAAATATTTGCTGAGAACTCACCATGTTCCAGGCTCAGTTCTAGGGGCTGGAGTCACAGCGGGGAACAAGCCTAGTCTCTGTCCTCATAGAGCTATGTCTATAGATAATCAACCAATAAGCACATGACTCGTGATGACATAAAGACTGAAAATAAAATGAACGTGGTGTGTGAAAATGGAGAGTGATAGGATCTATTTTATACAGGGTAGTCAGGAAAAGCAGAGTTGGGAGAATTTGAGCAGTGATCTCAACAAAGAAAAGGAGAAAGTCATAAGATGGAAAGAACAGAAGATTTTGTGGCTAAAGCAGCTGTAAAATATAAAGTCCCTGAGATGGAAATGAGCTTGGTGCATTTGCTAACCTCATCTCATTCAATTATAATAGTTTTGAAGGTAGCAACACAGGTTAAGTGAATCTGTCCATCTTGAAGGTAGATAATGAGGAAAAGCAGAGGAAATCTGAGCAGGTCTCAGACCCTTATATTTAAAACAGATGAAATCAGTGCCTTTCAAAGATTGTCCCAGGACTTGCAGCATCAGGATCACCTGGCAGCTTGTTAGAAAGGCAAATTCTTGGGCCTCTCTCCAGACTAACTAAAATCAGACATTCTGGAGATTGACCTTAAAAATTTGCATTTAAGCAAGCCTTCCAAATGGTTCTGATGCACAAAAGTTTGAGAACTATTGGAATAAATGATCTCAAGTATTTAACTTGCAATGTTTTTATGAAAATGAAGCAAAGAGGATGAACTAGATTTGGCAGCCTTCATGCTGAGATGGTCAAGAGGAAGATATAGAAAGCATAAGAGACTCGATTCCTATTCCAAATTCCTCCACCCTCCCTCTTAAGAAGCATTCTTTAAATCACTTCTGACCAGGGCACCTCCAGTGGTATCCTTTTAGAAATCTTTTCTAAAATGCATGAATGATGCAAAGATCTATAAATGCTTATGAGCAGCTTTAGGAAATGGACAAAAATTAAAAGGCCAGAGAAAATAGTATCTGTGAAATTAGCTTATCTGTTGACTAACCTAAGCGTACATATTTACATTTTATATTTTAGAATTTTTCTTTTGTTTTGCTAATTTGGGCCCATGGTAGTTCAAGAAAATGATAAGCTCCTTCCAATTTTAGGCAAAATTTTGCATGTACATTTATTTTTCAGAGGACAGGGTTACTAGTTTTCATAAAATAGTCGAAAGGATCTACGACTTTAAAAAAGATTAAAAACTACTGCCTGAAAAGGGTGGTTATCAAACTCTGGCCAAATGTTAAATACAACTTGAAAAACATTGACTTTCTTACCCTAGAGCTTTTCAGCCTGAATTCAGACATGGAAAAGAATTAGCTTCGTGGGTGGCATTTCTCTTTGTATATACAACATACTCTTTTAAGACTTATAACCTCATAAATAGCAATTTTATGCCTGTCAGTATTGTTTTGGCTTAAGAAGGTGGGGTTACAAATTTTGCTGGCCTCATTCCAGGCCCCTCATCTTGCTTCCATGGCCTCTGTTGAAGACAACCAGCTTCAGATTCTAACTTAAAAAAATATATACATAAAGACAAATATACATGCACACAGAATGTTACTCAAGTCCTTAATGCTCCTTTCTTTTTTTTTCTTCATCTGCATAAAACTCCACCTTTTATTTTTCATTTTATTTTATTATACTTCAAGTTTAGGGTACATGTGCAGAGAATGCAGGTTTGTTACATACTTATACATGTGCCATGGTGGTTTGCTGCATCTGTCCCCCCGTCATCTACATTAGGTATTTCTCCTAATGTTATCTCTCCCCAATCCCCCCACCCCGTTATCCCTCCTCTAACCCCCCACCCCCTCATAAGCCCTGGTGTGTGATGTTCCCATCCCTGCGTCCGTGTGCTCTCATTGTTCAACACTCACTTATGAGTGAGAACATGCAGTGTTTGGTTTTCTGTTTTTGTGTCAGTTTGCTGAGAATGATGGTTTCCAGTTTCATCCATGTCCCTGCAAAGGATGTGAACTCATTCTTTTTTATGGCTACATAGTATTCCATGGTGTATATGTGCCACATTTTCTTTATCCAGTCTATCATTGATGGGCATTTGGGTTGATTCCAAGTCTTTGCTATTGTAAACAGTGCTACAATAAACATACATGTGCATGTGTCTTTATAATTGAATGTTTTATAATCCTTTGGGTATATACCCAGTAATGGGATTGCTGGGTCAAATGGTATTTCTATTTCTAGATCCTTGAGGAATCACCATACTGCCTTCCACAATATTAACCTTAAATGTAAATGGGCTAAATGCCCCAATTAAAAGACACAGACTGGCAAATTGGATAAAGAATCAAGACCCATTGGTGTGCTGTATTCAGGAGACCCATCTCACATGCAAAGACACGCATAGACTCAAAATAAAGGGATGGAGGAAGATTTACCAAGCAAATGGAGAGAGAAAAAAAAAGCAGGAATTGCAATCTTAGTCTCTGATAAAACAGACTTCAAACCAATAAAGATCAAAAGAGACACAGAAAGGCATTGTATAATGGTAAAATGCAACAAGAAGAGCTAACTATCCTAAACATATATGTACCCAATACAGGAGCACCCAGCTACATAAAGCAAGTTCTTAATGACCTACAAAGAGACTTAGACTCCCACACAATAATAGTGGGAGACTTTAACACTCCACTGTCAATATTAGACAGAGCAATGAGACAGAAAATTAACGAGGATATCCAGGACTTGAACTCAGATCTGGACCAAGCGGACCTAATAGACATTTACAGAACTCTCCACCCCAAATCCACAGAATATACATTCTTCTCAGCACCACATCACACTTACTCTAAAATTGACCACATAATTGGAAGTAAATCACTCCTCAGCAAATGCAAAAGAATGAAAATCACAACCAACAGTCTCTCAGATCACAGTGCAATAAAATTAGAACTCAGGATTAAGAAACTCACTCGAAACTGCACAACTACTTGGAAACTGAACAATGTGCTCCTGAATGACTGCTGGACAAATAATGGAATGAAGGCAGAGACCTCACCTTTTAAAATTTCATTGTCTTCCCCTCTGTTCTAATGTTCTCAGTGTGGCAAGTGGCAGAATTTTCACCCTTATCACCAAGCAGCATCAGCAGTCTTGGTGCTATTATGTGGTCATTTAAGAATTTTCTTTTAGGCCAGGCACGGTGGCTCATGGCTGTAATCCCAATACTTCGGGAGGCTGAGGCAGGTGGATCACTTGAAGTCAGGAATTTGAGACCAGCCTGGCCAACATGGTGAAACTCCATCTTTACTAAAAATATAAAAATCAGCCCAATGTGGTGGCCCCTGCCTGTAATCCCGGCTACTTAGGAGGCTGAGGCAGGAGAATGACTTGAAACCAGGAGGCAGAGGTTGCAGTGAGCCAAGATCACACCATTGCACTCCAGCCTGCGTGACAGAGTGCAACATCATCTCAAAAAAAAATTCTTTTAAGTCCTAGAGAGAGGTTACATGGAGAGGAAATTTATTGGGAAAGTAGTCATGAAATTTTAAGGAGATAATCTGTATTGTTTGTGGGCGGATCATTGAATGCCTTAACTAGACAGATTTCATGCCTTATCCTTCTGTCACATTCTTCCAAATTATTGGGAAGAGAGATATGGTCAGCCTACCTCAATTAGTAAAAGCTTGTTGTGGGAATAGATGAAAAGAAGAAACAAACAAAAAGAAAAACCTTAAGCTGCTGTATACATAGAGAACTAGCACCCTCATTTGTAATTGTTTACTTGAAATGGGGTAGATTTAATGGTCCAACAGCCACTGTTGCAGGTTGTGGGTCAGCAGGAGGCCAGCCCCGCATGTGGAAGTCCACTGCATCCCTGACTCTGCTCTCGGGTCTCTGGTCCCCTCTCTCCTGCTTTGTCTTTTTCTTAGACTACCCATAGCTGACTGTCTCCTCTTCTCTTTATCAGTAAATAAATTTCATAGCTTTTATTTACTGCTTTCACTCCCTGTATTTTTACATTTTTGCCACTCTCCTAACAGGTCATACTCTTTGTATGTCTTCAATTCAAGGTCTCCAAAGGAGAGGATATGATTGGTTTGACAACACTCCCTCTCAGGTAGAATATTCCCATTGGGAAGAACTCTAGAAGCAGTCCTTTGGTTGATCAACCTTTGCCCAGGAGCCTTTCTCTTGGGTGAGTAAATGTGGCTGCATTATCAAGAATACATTATTTTGTGAATATTTTTACAATCCTAAAAAAGGAATAGTGGATGTAGAGACTGACTTCATCCTATGTGCATGGCAGGCTGTGATAGGCAGGATAATGGCTCCCAAAGGTGTCCAAGTCCTAATCCACAGAACCTGAAAACAGCTTACCTTAGATGGCAAAGGGGACTCTGTTGATTTGATTAGGTTAAGTATTTGAAATGGGTGGATAATGCTGGATTATCTGAGTGGGTCCAATGTAACCACAAGGGGTTTTAAAAGATGAAAGAAGGGGGCAGGAGATCAGAGAGAGAAAGATTTGAAAATGTTATGCTGATGACTTTGAAGGCAATAAGCTGAATAATGCAAGCAGCTTCTAGAATCTGGAAAAGAAAAAGGAAGATTTTCCCCTAGTGCTTCTGGAAGGAAGACCTTGATGATACTGATACCTTGATTTAACCTGGTAAGACAGTGTATTAGACCATTCTCACACTGCTATAAAGAATTACTGGAGACTGGGTAATTTATGAAGGAAAGAGATTTAATTAATTCACAGTGCCACAGGCTTAACAGGAAACATGACTGGGAGGCCTCAGGAAACTTACACTCATGGCAGAAGGTGAAAGGGAAGCAGGGATATCTTAACATGGAGGAGCAGGAAAGAGAGATACTGAAAGGGGAGTGCCTACACTTTAAAACCATCAGATTTTGTGAGAACTCATTCACTATCATAGAACAGCAAGCAGGGAAATGCACCCACAGAATCCAGTCACCTCCCACCAGGATCCTCCTCTAATTTGATATGAGATTTGAGCAGGGACACAAATCCAAACCATGCCAGACAGTGTCAGACTTCTGATCTTCAGAACTATAATAAATTTGTGTAATACATCACTAAATTTGTTGTAATATATTACCACAGCAATAGGGAACTAATACACAGACCCTCAAAAATATTCTCCCTCAGAAACTCTCCTGTTTATAAAAAGAAAATAAAATCTTTAATGAGAATTATAGACTGATACATCTTCATTCCATTATGGGCATAGTTTATTTACCACTTTCCATGCTGCATTCTCATCTTTTGGCTTGGCTCTGGACTAGTCAGAAAGTGTTGATGTTCTTTGAAGTTCGGTTGGAGTTGACACTGCCTGTCTTCACTCACCCTCCCACTCTTACAGGAAGTGGGCATATAACCCAAACATGGCCATAGTTATTGACCTAGCAATAAAGACAAAACACAGCTATGAGACTACCTGGCAGAGCCATGGGAAAAGACATTCTCTTTAACCAAGTGGAATATGAGTGCAAAGTATTCTTTTCTTTTTTCTTTTTGAGACAGGGTCTCTGTCACCCAGGTCAGAGTGCAGTGGTGTGATCATAGCTCACTGCAGCCTCAACTTCCCAGGCTCAAGTGGTCTTTCTACCTCAGCCTTCCAAGTAGCTGGGACTACAGGTAACACTACCATGCCTGGATAATTTAAAAAAAGTTATTTGTGTAGAGACAGGGTCCCACTATGTTGCTCAGGCTGGTCTTAAACTCCTGGGCTCAAGCAGTCCTTCCACTTCAGCTTCCCAAAGTGCTTTGGTTACAGGCATGAGCCACCACACCCAGCCTAGTGCAAAGTACTCTGTAAGCATCCTATGTGCGCATGTTCTGTGAGCATGCTATGGATAGTGAGCCATCTGCAAAATGAACAGAGTTAGGGTCCTGACTTTATTGTTTTAGCTCCTGGATTGAGCTATGCCTGATGCCTGCTCCATTCCTGGTCTTTCTAGTTTAATGAGTTGTACATTTAATTTATTGGCATATCCTCTTAGCTTTATTTTCAAAACATATCCCCAGGATCTAACCATTTTTCACTTCTGCGCTGCTATTTCCTAGTCTCGTCCACAATCATCTCCCTGGATCACTTCAGCAGCCTATTACCCAGACTTCCTGCTTCTGCTGTTGCCTCCCCTCAGTGTTCTCAGCCAGGCAGCCAGGATGATGCTCTCAGAATGTAACTCAGATCATGCCATATCTCCATGGTCTCCCATTTAATTCAAGAGTAAAAATTGAACTCATTTCCATGGTGCGCAGGGCCCCATGCCATGGACCCTCCTCTGCCTCTTAGCTCTCTGACTTCATGTCTTCCAGCTCTTTACTCAGTGGCCATCTCTCCAGTGAGCCCTTCCAGAGTCAATCCATCTTGCCCCATGCTTTAGCTTTCCTTACAGCACTATCATGATCTAACATGCCCTATATTTTATTACTTTGTCTGGGGACTACCCATCAGCACATTTCAGCAATTTCATGCCTTGCTACAAATTACAAAACAGTGAACTTTCTCCAGGCTAACAGTGTAGCCCACTGGGATTCCAGACTTGGCTATGGAGTTCAGGTCTGATTTCAGCTCCCCCAACTGCCCTCTTATCTGAGTGTTTAGCATTGGACATTGTACAAACTGAAAAATGTATATTGCAGCCTTGTATCTTTTGTCCATTTCTCCCAATATAATGTATTATCCTGCCTCAGGTCAGAGATATTTAATTTTGTGTGTGTGTCTTGCTAACTGCCCCAATCCCTAGAGTAGTGCATAGTTTATGGTAGGAGCTTGAGAAACATTCGCTATAATTATTAAGTTTATAATTTGTATTCTGTGTTTTAGTTAGTTACCCTGACTTGGTTTTCTGTTACAACCAAAATATTCCAGATAAACCCGAGCAGTTCTCAAATATTTATGTTGAACAGCATTAGTTATATAAATTGCTATCCTCCTGGCCAACTCATCTCACGGATATCTATGCTTTGAAAATTCTTTCTGATATTGAATGGGAAATCTTGTACATTCTGCTCCCCTGAAAATTCCATACATTTCTTACCTATAGATAGATTAAGCAACATAGAATAAATTTAATTCTTCTTTCATATGACAACTCCCCAAATATTTGAAGACAGCTATTGTTATCCTTGCATCTGCTGTTTTCTCTGATTAAAAGCCCCTACTTTCCTCATTTTTTAATGCAATGTTGTTTTAATAAATCCTCACTCTCCTTGTTAACTTCCCTTGCATGTCTCAGTTTTTTTCTTATGTTCATCCAAAATCAGAACTCAGTGCAATACTAAGATTTGACCCATATAAACTACAGCAGAGATGTCACCTCTGTTTGTTTGGTTTGTTTATTTATTTATTTATTTCAAGATGGAGTCTTGCTCTGTCACCCAGGCTGGAGTGCATTGGCATGATCTCAGCTTGCTGCAACCTCTGCTCCCTGGGTTCAAGCAATTCTCCTGCCTCAGCCTCCCTAGCATCTGGGATTACAGGCATGTACCCACTAAACCCAGCTAATTGGTTTTTTTTTTTGTTTGGTTGTTTTTTTTTTTTGTATTTTTAGTAGAGATGGGGTTTCATCATTCTGGCTAGACTGGTCTTGATCTCCTGATCTCAGGTGATGTACTTGTCTTGGCCTCCCAAAGCACCTGGCCTCTTTTTAAAAATATTCTACTTTCATTAATGCAATTGATGGTTGAATTAATATTTTTGGAAAGTCAAAATACAATAGCAATCTATGTTGAGCTTACCGTTAATTAAATCCCTGACATCTTTGTCATCAGGGCTGTTGCTAAGCCATGCTATGTCAATAATTAAATAACAGACACTTCTGACCAAAATTGGCTGCATGCAAGCTTGGATCATATATCTGTCTCTGTTCTTTGCAGCTTTGTGTCAGCTTCAGATTTTATAAAATTATTTTATTATCTTTATCCAAATCACTCCTGCTTCTTTCTTCTAAGCTCCTTTCTTTCATCTGAGGGTTCTGAGGAAGAAGGCTTCTAAGCTGTTCTGTATTTGTATGGCAAGTCAGTCTTACCCATTCCAGGAACCACCTAATTTCCAAAACCCAGTGTCTTCCAGGCACCACAGGATACTTGAGTTCTTGCCTTGATTCTATTTCCTGCTTCAGGAATTTGCTTAGAGCCTCAGTCTTATCCTGCCTCTGTGCCTTGTCATGATCTTTTTATGGTATTGGAGACTTTCTGCTAATCTTTCTCCTGGCAAAAGAAGACCTAGTAAGCCATAAGAAACCAACAACTGCTTGCCAAAACTTCTGAACATTAGCAAACCCAAGGTCCCACAACTGTCTTCTGCCTCCTATTGGGATACTCACTATTTCTACTGAGAGCCATATTAAAAAAAACATAATTAAACTTTTATTATCTTTTATTTAGAACATGCCAAATGCATGAATAAGTAGAAAAGACCAGGAAGACCCAATCAGAAAGGTAGGAGAAAACAGATACATTAGGACCAAGAAGGAAAACACTTTTGACTTTTGACCAAAAAGAGAAAATTGTCAACAATGTCAAATGTTGCAGAGGGGTTGAAGAATTTGAGATCTAAGAAAAACACTACTGTGTTTAATAGAGTGTTTGTGATATCTGCCAAGAGGCTTTTAACCCTGATCTTCAGTTTCTTCGGGCACAATCACTGCACATCTTGAATACCAATTTAAAGCCGTATCCTTTATTGGATTGAGTGGATCTGTGCTTGATATACAGCTACATAGACCTAACCCATCACATGCAGGTTTCCTATGGCAGGTGAATGGAATAGAAAACTAGAAATTACTGGCTACCTACAAATGACAGAGTAACTTCCATTGCTTATAGGAGAAAGGAAAAACTCAAAAATCCTTTCAGTTATTCTATAGAATCAGGACAACCATGGGATTGTGAGAGGTACATAGGGTTCTCAGGATATCTCAGATCTACATACAGAGAAAAGGCACAGCAGGAGCTCCCATCTGCAGGGTCAGCATCACAGGCTCTGGTCTCTAGAAGATGCCTCCAGAAACAGCAGTTCCCAGCTGGGTCATTATGGATTGGAGAGGGAATATAGAAGATACTGATCACTTTCCTACTGGGCAGCATCTATTCTCTTCTTTTGATATCACCAGTGACGTTTTAAATAAAAGTGCCCTGCTCACCTAGACAAGAGTGCGAAAGTGACTCAAACAGAACTATCAGAGTTTTTCCCAGAATTTTGAATATTGATGTCAGTGTTGCAAAGACAGGAAAACAAACAAACAGTTAGATGTTCAACCTTTGCTTTGCTGGACTCTTGTGGTTGTCCTGGTCCTGTCTCTTCCTAAACCTCACTCTCTACCTCTCTGCTTATTTCAAAAGCTTCCCACATCCTGCCAATATATTTATTTCCTGTGTAATAGTCAGGGTTGGTTCTGTTGCTTGCAATCAAGAAACCCTGATTGACATAAACCAATCCAAGAAGTAGAGTAGCCCCTTCTTTTCTCCCAACTCCAAACCCTACTTCCTAAACAGGGACCCTGAGCATGTCCCCCTGCTTTTTTCCTCTGGTGTTAGAATTAAAGCGATTGCTTCTTCTCTGATCTTGATTCTTTGCAAGCCGCTACACAGCCATTTTTCTCATACATTGTGGCTAAAGCCACAGCAGAAAATGGAAAACCTGAAAATTATTTGAATGTAAATTGAACTGAATTTGTAATGAGACAAAATTAGACACACACATGTTATCTGCAAAGGTTGGTAATGAAGTAAAGTTAGACCACATGACACAAAAAAAACAACATAATTTGTTCCAGAGAGAAATGTAGTCACAGATTTGCCAGCAACCCCAACTATAATGATCATGATCATTTTTCTGGCATCACAGAAACAGCAAACTCTGAATGGATGCTGAGATATACTGCATACTTTCTTTTTGTATCATAGTCAAATATTTCTGCTTACAGTTATACGTTTAAGCAGACCTTATTAATTAGCCTAAGCCAATCACCTAACCTCAAATCAGATTAACAGTCGGCAATTGTGGTAGGTCTTGGGACATGGCAATTTTTCATCCAAGCTTTACCCTAAACTTCAATGATATTTGTTTGATGAGTGAACATCCAGAGGGCATACCCAGTTCTCAAGTTAATTAAAGGGTATATGGTTATCTTCCCAATAGACGTGTAAGCTTTGAGAAGACAGAAACCGTGGTGCAGTGGAAAAAGCATAGACTCTGGAGTCAGATACACCTGAGTACAAATCTGTGATTCACACTCTGCCGTTTAACATCTGTATAAATACAGGCAAACAGAACTTTGGAGATTTTCCTAAGTAGCTGTGCCTCTGTTTCTTCAATAGAAAGTGGAGAAAACAATCACTACCTAGTTATCAAATATTTTCTCTATATTAGTTCCCATCATCATTTATTCAGTTTCTTTTTCATAATACCTGCTGTAGTGTTTGGCACACAATGAACATGACATAAACAGCAGGCACAATCCATTCAATAACTTTTTATTGAACACTATGTGCCAGGGACTGCATTTGGTCAAGGGACACACCCATGAAAATAGCGGCTTTCAGTCAGCCTACATTCTCCATCATTAGGAAACACGGCTGTTGCTAGCTCTTCACGCATGGTCTTACATTATATAATACTGTCATCAGAATTAACTAGAACTTGCTCTCTCAGGTGAGATACAAAGCATTCAAGAAAGACTCCAATTGATCAAATTTGAGTGAGGTCCACACCCTGTTCTAATCAATTCTAGGAGTTAAGCTTTTTTACTATGTTCCAACTTGAATCTGGGACAATCAGCAGTTTTTGTAACAGGGCACAATTGGAACCACTGGCTATATTACCAAGGCCTAGGCAGGATTATCATATGTTCAGATATGACCAGACAACTTTAAGAAACTAAGGTGGACTTTATGGAGCCAATGAAGCCCCTTGGAAAAAACTGGCCTAGGACCTGGATTTAAGGGTTTCCCAGCCTTACAGATTGAAGGAAGATGCAGAAAGATTAAAAATATTTTGAGGACCTCAAGAAGAGAGAAATTCACCCAAATTTATAGGAATTACAGGCAAAGTCTGACAGTAAATTCTTAGCTTGGCTTCCTAGCCTTGAAAAGCATTTAAAATTTCAATCTGGAATTCCTTATTAAAAGTTTCATCAAAGCATATCTAAAAAGATTCTATACAGTCAATCATTATTTTCACTGTGATTTGGTAAATAATCAGGCCAAGTTTAATGAGACTGGTCCTATTTTGCAAACAAATTGGTTTTATTTTGATTATTTTTGGTGGGAATGGGGACAGATGTATGAGAGAAAATTTATGCTCCAGTAGAAAACTGTAGTGTACCCATTACCAAATTCTAGTCTTGCTCATTGTCTTTGAGACTTGCTATCATTAAATACTCTGTTCCTGAAGCCCTACAAACAAGTGATAGACAACTTGATATACATTTCATAAGACAACATTCATAGCCTCTTATTTGTTGGCCACTCAGGGAGTTCACTGAAGTGCTTGATGCCATAGTCAGAGACATTCAGACTGCAAAACAGAAAATAAGCTTTTAGCTCAAATCTAGAAATCTTATCAACTAACTGCCTTCTGGACTTAGACTGAGCTTACAGTTTGTTCTAGCCATTAACCATTATCTTTCTTTGCTTATTTCAGCTCATTTGGTTCATGGAGGCCTCAGCCAAGGAGCATACTCCAATCTTTTTGTATTGTCCTCTTAAAAGTCCTCACTGTAATCTCCCTCATGCTCTGTCTCCTCTCAAGGGTCTTAAATGCATGTTCATAGCCATCAACAGTATGTCAGATGGTCGCACTGTGACTAGAGTGACAAAAACAAAAATGAACAAAAATAATATTTCTCTAATGAGCCTGACATTGTGAATTATGAGTTCCACACTCATAATTCAACATTCAAAAACATAATACTCAAAGACATAACACTCGAAGACAAACTAGCTGTGATGGTGACATAGAGCTGTGCTGATAACCAAGTTTTGGTCAATCTCTCATAGATGATGTAAGGCCGGTTGCCTTGCTGGGAGCTCAGACGCACCCCCCCTCTTTTTCCCTTTTACAAGCCCCGAGCAAGCTCAGACATGCTCGGGCATGTTCCCTTCTCCCTTGCTCGCACAGCCTGGTCTTCTCTTAAAGAGCCTAGTATGCAAACAAAGTGCCGCAACCTTAGCTTCTTAATAACCAATAACAGCTAAGCCCTAACAACCAATAGCAGCTAAGCCTTAACAACCAATAACAGGCCAAGTCCTAGGTCAAGGCTTGTAACTTACCCAATAGCAGTCTTGCTCTCCCACAACCAATCGAGCTGTTTCACTCCCTATAAAACCCCCTGTCTGAGAGAAGTCTGTGCGACTTCTCCAGCCCCTCCTGTCTGGACCACAGAACCTCACCCGGGAGCCTGAATAAATTCCCTTGCATTGGATTATTTTGGTGCTGGCCTCAGTTTCTTCGTTTTATCCTTGGAAACAAACCTCACAGATGAGAGGCTGATTGAAATGGGGAAATGTTAAAAACATTTAATTGGAAGGTCCTTAGAATGAAACCACTCCAGTCCCTTGGGTTCCTATATAAGTAAATAAAACCCCAACATAAACAGTAAAATGAAATTTAATTTTAAACAATGAGAAACTGCTAACTAGTCTGAAGACATTCCATAAGATCATATCCAAATAAGGCAAATGACTAGTTGTAGCCAATCAAATAATTTATTTTGCTTCTGCATTTAGCTTATAAAAGCCTACTGCTCATGCTGCAAAGTGGGACTTTTCAAACTTCTTCTGATTCTGAGGGCTGCCTGATTGATGAATTATTCTTTGTTCAAAAAAACTCCTGTTAATTTAATTTGTCTGAAGGTTTTTTTTTAGCAGCCATAACTACAGAGCAAGTTCAGAAAAATAAGAAACAGTGTGGGATTTAGAAAAGTTAGAGAAGAGGTAAGAGTTTAATTGGGCCTCCAAGGATGATTTAAGTAAGATTTGATTTAGTGAGAAAAAGAAGAAAGGCATTTCAGAAACACAGCGTGACTGATGTGTTTATGTGAGAGGGTAGGGAAAAGTGATCTGAGTGCAAATAGACCTTACTGGAATATTAAGGAAATTGTGGATAAAAAAATGAAAACACTGTTGGAGGCAGACTATAAGAACACTAAGAAACAGATAGATGAGTCTGTTCTTAATGTAATAGTGAATAGGGGTCATATAGGTACTTAAGCAAGGGAGAGACACAACAATGAATGTACAAGGATTAATATTTACAATGGTGAAGAAACTGATCATGAAAATGTTATTTAGGAAATTAGCAATGAGGCCCGGAACAGTAGGTTAAATAATAATTATTGATTTTTTGACAGATTGGATATAGAAGCTCTATTATTTCAGCAAAGAGAAATTCCAAAATAATATCAGAGTTTCTATAATTAGTGACACAACTGGAATATATTGAATGGTAGGGAATGGAGCCAGTCTGGTTTGGGTTGGTGGGAGTAACAAACTTCACTTTGATGTGTTGAATTTGGGGAGATGATTTTGGGAGATGGCAGATCTCTGAATGAAGATGATCAATAGACAGCTGGAAGTACCACCCTGAATTTCAGGTAAAAGCTTAACATTTGATTTAAAGAAGCCAAAAGTCTGTTGATATTTTCATATAACAAAAATTTGTTGAGTCTTCACTAAATGTAAATGTCTGGACTAGGTGTTCTGTCAATACAAAGAAGGTACATTTTTTGCATTCACGACTGCCAGCACTTTATTGGCTATTTAGCAAATGCCTCTTGGCTGAAGACTTTTCCATCTTTTCCCCACAGGGGTTCAAGCTGGCAGCATTTGCCATCCTATGGGGTCCAAGGGTCAGGGTGGATGGGGAAGAAAGGGTTGTGTTGCCTCGACTCTCCAGCCTCCTCTACTTGGCAAAGAGTCTTGCATGGTGACATGGGCCATCCATGCTGGGGCAGAGCTGGCAGCTCCAGGGCCTGGGTCTAAGGTACCGTCTTCCACCATTTGAAGGCAAAGGGCACCCGGCGGATGGTGGCACAGGCTCAGATGTCTCTGACGTCTGACAGGTAGCAGTCGAAGTCACTGATGAAGGTGCACTTGAAGCCCAGGGGCTCCTGCAAGCGGTGCATCTTTTCTTCCAGGCAGCAGGTGCCCTTGATTTGGAGCCCAAAAGTCATGGGGATTCCCAGGTTCTTGCCCATCACAATCATCCACAGCAGGTTAGGGAAGTATGACCTCATGAAGAGCCTCTTGGGCTGCTGATCAGAGGGGACATTAGTCAGCTTCTCCAAGCAGAACAGCTGGGGAATCTCAATGATATCTTGCTCCACTAGGCCCAGCTCTGTCTTCATGATGGTTCAAGTGAATGCACTTCTCCACATATTCATTCTGCTTCCTCAGGCTTTCATCAGCCAGAAGTTGGTCGATGGTTTTGGCTTCCCTTCTGTTAGATAGGAGCTGATCTGCTCTAACTCCACTAAACAGAAGAGCATCACCATAGCCTTCCTTCTATTTCTCTTGGAAGAGTTTGTAGCAGGTGCTGGGGCTGGCCAGGAGCATCTGGAAGCCCTTTTTGCCCTCATTCTTCTCATCTGTGGGGATGAAACACATGAAGTCATCCACTTGGCCAGTCATTAGCCAATCTGAGTAGAGCTCCACCAGCGCTTGGACCTGCTAGGCATAGAGGAAGTCTTGGAGGGTCTTACTCATGGCCCGGCCCTCCACACTGGGGTAGAAGCTGCTGCCAATGAGGACTCTGCCCCGGGGGTGCTCTTTCCCTTGGACCTTGACAGGTGGGGACACCATCAGGTTCCTGATGGAATCCATGCTGGCCACTTTATGGTCCTCAGTGTCATGGGTCATGTAGCCAATACCAGGGCTCAGTGAGTATTTCATGGGGAACTCATCAAGACTGGGGGCTCAAGGCGTGTCGAGGACCAAGGATGTTGTCTTGTGGGGATGCCTGGGTGTAGCAGAAGGCCATCTCATCCTGGAGCCACCTGCCCAGGCGGCTGGGATCCTCGTAACAGAGGCCACCTGGCTGTTGCTCTTACTCAGCTCAGCCACTGTGTCCACAAAACCAAGCACCAGTTCTGTATTTCTCTTTCTGTCACCTTTTTTCTCCTTTTTTTTTCATCTTCTCTTGCATGGAGGTCCTGGAGGTCTTGATGAGGCCCAGCCAAGAGGCATTCTCACAGCTGGGTTTAGAGCCTCTGGGCCCCTTACTCAGTATCCTGGGAACCCTGGGCCAGGAGGTTACAGTGGTCATCGTCATTGCTGAAGAGATCCTCTCCCCTGCCCCTGGGTTCCTGCTTTCCCTCCTCAAGCAGGCAGGCTTTAGAGAAGTATAAGGGCCTCTTCCCTGCTGAGCTTACCACTTTCATACCTTTATTCTTTTTTTTAACCAAAAAAGTTTCTCTTATAAAATAAATTTTGGGCGAACATAAAAAAAATCTTGCCTTTCAGCCATTTCCCTTCAGTTGTGGGGAGACGACAGGAAACCTATTACTATGATACAAAGCAGCCTATGCCTTGTCTGAGTTTCTTAATATTTCTAACTAAAATGTGAGGTTCACACTAAGGATAACATGAAAAAGTGTTTTGAAATATTATGGGACAGCAAAATTTGTATTCAAGGGCTGACATGGCAACTGAATTTGACATTTCCTGGAGAAATGTGCACTTGAGACTCTCTGAGCTTAGGCATTTTCAGGTAGCCTGTGACTGGCTCCAACAGCTTTTCAGGTTTGTTATTATCTTTCCCAACATGGCCTCATGCATGTGTGCAAGCTTCTTGGATAAATATAACTTTCATTTATGATACTTGTAATTTTTAGAATTAAATACTCTATGTCATTATCTTTTTAATTATTGGAACAGCCCACACAAAGCAAGTCTCAAAATGATAAGCAACTAAGTTTAGATTACACAGACAACCTTTTATTCATCTCTTCATTTGACAGATATTCATTAAGCATCTACTTCCTTCCAGACACTATTAGGCCCTAGAGATAGATAGTTCTTGGCCCTTACAGAGCTTACAATCTGGAGGGCAAACACATTAACAAATTAATTACAATACAGTGTTATGCTTGTTATTTTAGGGTAGAGAGCCAAGGGAATATGTATCAGGAGGAATCTAATCTGGTGTGCAAAGAAAACTTCATTGAATAGGTAAGTGACCTTTAAGCTGAAACTTGAAAGACAAGAGGTATTAGCTGAGCTGTAAGAAAACAGAGAGTATTCCAGGCAAATAAACTAAAACATGTGTCTGCAAGCCTGGAAGTGAAAGGGGTACTGGCTGATTAAAAGAAATGGAAAAAGTTCTGTGTATTTGGATCATGGTATTGGCAGAAGAGAGTGGACCAGCTGAGCCCACAGGTTACTGAGCCAGGTTTACAATGTCGGCCTGTTGGATGCCAATGCTGCTCTCAACATCTCTCAGCAACGCCTGTTGAAGCTTGTAAAGAATCCAGGCTCAACTGCCATTTTCACATGTCCCAAAAGCCAGAAATAAATGGCTTTCTCATTTCATGATGGCAGTATAGTTTGACTGCAAAGGTCTATAGGTTTGAATAGAAAGAATGAGTGTTTGAATATTGCTATCCTGAAAATTAGGACTTTCCATAAGCAGCTCTGCTTTCAGATTTAGAGAAGTGAATTCTTCTGGGTTATAAGGGAATTCAGAGGAGATATATCTGGTGGTTTCTCAAGTTGATCATTTGAAACAACTTGCTGTCAGTGTTCTCTGTATAAATGACTATTTTAAGTTGGAAGTTCTAGTTTATATTATCGCTCTGTGAAAATTACTCACATTTTTAGAAGTGGCTTTTTTGAGAATCGAGATTATATATCAGTAAGAGAATCATATTCAGTTATTCTAACATCTTTAATCTAAATAGAGGGTTTAATTTGTAATGTTAATCTGATACTTTTCATAACCTATACCTTGAAAGTATAGGTGTATTAGTCCATTCTCATACTGCTATAAAGAACTACCTGAGACTGGGTAATTTATGAAGAAAAGAGGTTTAATTGACTCACAGTTCCACAGGCTTAACAGGAAGCATGGCTAGGAGGCCTCAGGAAACTTACAATTATGGCATAAGGTGAAGGGGAAGAAAGCACCTCCTTAGCATGGTAGCAGGAGAGAGGGAAAGAGAGAGAGAGCGAAGTGGGAAGTACTATACACTTTTAAAACATTCAGTCTCATGAGAACTCACTCATTATCATGAAAATAGCAAGAGGAAATTTGCCCCCATGATCCAGTCACCTCCTACCAGGCCTCTTCTCCAATTCAACATGAGATTTGGGTGGTGACACAAAGCCAAATCGTATTAACAGGTAAGAAGTGATATACCATATGGCACTATTCTATGCATTATCATCTAAAAATAATCAACACATAATTAGTAATAGAGATATGTGCACATCTTTTTTGAGACAGAATCTCCCTCTGCCACCTAGGCTGGAGTGCAGGGGCAGAGTCTCAGTTCACTGCAACCTCTCCCTCCCAGAGTCAAGCAATTCTCCTGCCTCAGCCTTCCTTGAGAAAGGGCTAAATGACAGGAAAATGAATAAGGAAAGATTAACCATGACATTATATGGATCTGAGGGGCCCTGACAGATGGACAAAGCAAATAAATCTTGGTGTATTATAATAGCACGAGTAGCTGCGATTACAGGGGTCACCACCACACCAGGCTAACTTTTGTATTTTAGTAGAGATAGGGTTTTACCATGTTGGCCAGGCTGGTCTCGAATCCCTGACCTCAAGTGATCTACCCACTTTGGCCTCCCAAAGTGCTGGGATTACAGGCGTGCCACCACACCCAGTGGATCTGTGCATTTTTAAGAGCAATATTTACATTCAAGATGGAATCTTCATTTTACCCTTATAGGGAGTAAATAGATCTAACACTGTAAATTCTCAAGGCAACTGTGGGGAAGATGAGGAAAGTTCAGACATTAATCATATTGTGAAACTAGATGTAGCAGGAGAAGAATTGAAATAAAATTCACTGAACCAAAAATAATCCATATTGGAAAATAAAGATTTGCCTAGTTAGATGTGAGATTGAAGTGATATTTGTTTTTTCTGAGCTGTATCCTGACCTAAAATGGAAAGTAGTACTGAATAAAATACTATGTATTTCCCTTCTGGACCAGTAAGTTGAGAATTAACAGAATATGCCTCATATATTACAAGCACTTGTCCAAAAATTCTTATATAATTTGAGTTTCAAATTAAGATGAAGTGATTATTCATATTGGCATAGTTAAATAATATGAGGATGAAATACAGGCAATGATTTATACCCTAAAGGTATGTATAATATAAAAGGATGGCTATAACCTGAGGTTATTGAAATAATAAAACATATGATAAATGGATTACTCAAAAGATTTCAATCACCAATCAGTTCTAGGAATTTTATCTTTGAAAATTCTTTTGTTTGCTAAGAATGATTTCTAATTAAAAGTTTGGTTTATGATAGAAACATCATAAATGTAATAAATGTAGAAGAGCTTGAGAAAATTAGGACTTGCCATAAGTAGATTTCCTCTGAAATTCTTGATAGTTATGATGCTAAAGGAATAACACACCGAGATTTATTTGCTTTGTTCATTTGTGAGCATCCCTCAGATCCATATAATGTCATGGTTAATCTTTCCTTATTCATTTTCCTGTCATTTAGCCCTTTCTCAAATGCCTAAATTGTTTCCCTAGATATGTTTCCCAGTTGAAGCCTCTGTGTCAAACTGCGCAGCTCCCACCCTGGTCTCCATCAACCCCACCCTGGAAGACAGCCACTACCCTCTCTTTCCTGCCCACAGCTGCCACCAGCCCGCCCCATGCAATTCTGTTCTACAAACAACTTATGTGGTTTCTTTTTCTCAGTTTTTATAATGTCATTTCCTGGCTCAGCTTCCACTATTATTCTCATTCTCATTCTCTGCCTCTGTCTCTGTCTCTCTCTCTGTCTCTGTCTCTCTCTCTCTTCCCTCTCCCACCCACTTCCTCCTCTCCATCAACAATTGGTTCTCCAGCATGGGTGGACTCCTCATGACCTTTTGTGTATTTATTAAGTGAATACACCTTTTGTGTATTCAACAGGCAAATATTTATCAATATATTGACAGATTAGATTTGTGTTTTGGAAAGACCACTCTAGCCATAGTGTGAAAATTGTCTTGGGGTGGTTGTGGTAATAGACCCAGTGGGGTTGTCTGTAGAGCTGATGAGCTCTGACAGGAGAAAATGATGACTTGAGACAGAGTTCTGTTAGTAGAGATGAGTGAAATAAGTGATTTTGCAGCCTGTTGAAGGGGCCTATCCTCCATTCCAACCTGAACAGGACTTCCCAGGCTTTCAGTAATCGTCTCCTAAAACTTTGACCTCCAAGTTCCCCTTAGAAAACGTCTCTAAGATAAATTACCTTAGAGATATATGACCAACTACTCTAGCTGTGTAACCTGAGGAAAGGACTGAAACCCTCCATGCCTCAGTGTCTTTATTTGTAAAGTGAGCCTTCTAATATGACTTGCTACATATGATTGTTTTAAGGTTGAAGTGACAGATGCTTTGAAGTGTTAAGCACAGTGCTTGGCCCACAGTCAAAGCACACAATAAATGTTAGGTACTGAACTACTGCTACTGCCATTCCTACAACTGAGTCTTTCTTAAGCCACAGTTCTGAACACTGTTTTTTATGCCTTCAGCTATTTTTACTGTATGTTAATTCATATTTAGAAAGCAGAATTAAGTCATTTGGGAGCTGGAAGTTCAGGCTCAAATAATTTATCAGTGCTAGATCCAGAACCAGCATCCTGGGCCCTGACTTCCCAGTTTATAGGTGTTTTTCTGTTTATGTTTGTTGTATTTGTTCAACCAAAATTTAAGCATATTGAGGGCTCAGCCCCTCCTCTGATGATTTCCCATTGCTCAGAAGGAAGCTTTGTACCTAAACACACACTGGTAATGCAGGAAGGAAATCTGGTGCTTTAGATTACATATTAGATTAAATGGATTTATGGGCTAAACCATTTTCAATTCCTGCTTGCCATATAATGAGAGAAATTAAAGCACATTAAATGACTAATCTAATACTTTATCTAATGGCCATCTTCCCAAGGAATTCAAAGTCTTTTTGAAATAATTCTCTAACGTTCAGTATTCAACGATTCCTTGGGCAGTTCTGAAAGCGGCAATAAGATAGTTAGGGTACCACTGAGTGTATGAATATGAGCACTTCCAAATGGGTTCTTCCTACTTACTGGGACTCCACGAGAGAATTAGGTTCATTTGCCTCCTTCGTTCTTACGGTCCCCTGTGAGACCTGTGTCATCACAACACAGAGGCCTACATCTTACTGCACAAGTGGAGGGGCCATCTTCTAACATGCTTAACGCTGCAGGTTCCCTCGACATGTCAGTGTCGTTTCAGGATCCCAGTGGAATTTTGTTCCTTCTGAGACTCTTTCTTTTTTCTGTTTTACATAATGTGTTCTTTTCTGTGCCGTTTTCCTCATTCCAAAAAAGTCAGCATCCCTCCACGTAAGAAGGAAACAAAATCAGAATCTCGAAGACATATCTGCATTCCCATGTTCACTGAAGCATTATGCACAACAGACAAGACATGGAAACAACGGAAATGTCCAACAACTGGTTAATGGATAAAGAAAATGTGACACACACCCATACTCCCACAACACACACACAATGGAATATAATTTAGCCACAAAAAAGAAGGAAATCCTTTCATTTGTAACTATATGGGTGGAACTTGGGGGCATTAAGCTAAGTAAAATAAGTCAGAAAGAGGCAAATACTGTATGATTTCATGTACATGTGGAATTCAAAAAGTTGAACTCATTGAAACTGAAAGTAAAATGATGTTTTCCCTGGGAAGGGAGGTGGGGAAAATGGGAGACGTTTTTTAAAGGGTACAAACTTGGTTATGTGATGAATAAGTTATATGGATCTAATGTACAGTATGTGACCATGGTTAATAACGTTGTATTGTCTACTTGAAATTTACTAAGAGAGTAGATTTTAAATAATTTTGCCACACACGAAAAAAGTTAACTATGGGACGTAGTGGATGTGTTAACTAACTTAATTGTGACACTCATTTTACCATATATATGTATATCAAATCATGTTGTACACTTTAAATTTATATAATTCTATTTTCAATTATACCTCAAGAAAAAATATAAACTTTAAAAATTTTTTGAATTAAAAAGAATTAAGCATTTCTCCTTAATGGCCTAATTGGAATCTCAGAATGTTTACTTTCCCACTGATCCCCATCAGGTAGGTGAACTTCACTGGCTCAGTTGCTTAGGATCCAGCAATATTGGGTTCATGGTTTTTGAGACTCTTGGTAAGGAAATAAATATATTCACAGTATCTGCTTGGAACCCTTGTAGACCACAGCCCACTACTTGATTTTAAAAAATATTATCCACGGCCGGGCGCGGTGGCTCACGCCTGTAATCCCAGCACTTTGGGAGGCCGAGGCGGGTGGATCACGAGGTCAAGAGATCGAGACCATCCTGGCCAACACGGTGAAACCCCGTCTCTACTAAAGTACAAAAAATTAGCCGGACGTGATGGTGCGTGCCTGTAGTCCCAGCTACTCGGGAGGCTGAGGCAGGAGAATTGCTT